>DWUN01002701.1:0-13317 GCA_018249975.1 Passova gellias
TTAAACAATAATAAAATTAAAGATAATTATTGTCACAAATGTTTAGTCTTATTTTACATTTGAATTAATTCGAGATTTTTCATCCAACGCATAAATGGCTCTGCTGATAAAATTGAAATTTACTGCAAGATTTTTTCATCCGTCGCATAGATACGAACTGTTTCTGAAAATCGACTATACACTAGTTTATATAATCGGTTTCAATAAAAATCGGTTTTTTTTGTAACATCCCTAAAATCAATACAATACGACATTATTTGTTGAATGCGGTGAAGTTGCGATTATTTATTTAAAATAATATTACAATAAAATGAATTTGATGTCACATAAACCATTTACCTTTAATTTCAAAGACATATTAATTGACGAAATT
Organism: Passova gellias; assembly: GCA_018249975.1. Classification (NCBI taxonomy): domain Eukaryota; kingdom Metazoa; phylum Arthropoda; class Insecta; order Lepidoptera; family Hesperiidae; genus Passova; species Passova gellias. The sequence goes on from DWUN01002701.1 coordinate 374, forward strand.
GCTCTAAATGGGCTGGAAGGTATCGGATTTGATTTGTTATGGAAATATGTTGAAAAACGTATATCATCTCCTGTCACGTCTAAAATGCAGAAAAGATTTTGGGACTGCATCACCAAGGTGAAGTGCATTTCATTTTATCAGGTCCCGGATGCAATACCGATTAGAGATATTTATGATAGATTTTTAATAGTAGACGAAGCAAGTGGGCAACTGCTAGATCCTGTAAGTATAAAAAAATTTTGTAGAAAATTCAACATGATATACCGAATATATAACTAAATCACAACACTTATCTACTCTTTAAACCAGTGAAAGGGTGTTAAAGAAAACTCAGTATTTTATACATTATACTAGCTGTCCCGGCTAACTTCGTACAGCCTAGCAATAAATAAATAGTTTATTTACACCCATATCTGTACTGATTTTATTCATACAGTTTATACAGAAAAATTAAATTGCTGTTGTTACTATTTTTGTCTGAATTTTTCCTTATTTACTCAGCTTTTAAACCCTCCCTAACTTTTCACGATTATTTTAAAAACAAAATTAGCTGAATTGGTCGAGCCGTTCTCGAATTTTCTACTTAGCAACACATTCGGCGATTCATTTTTATATATATAGATAACTCAGTATTTTGTATTTATAAACCAAAATAGTAAATAAAAATGTACTTATATTTTTTTAATATACTTGCAGACTGACTACTTAGATGGACCTTATGAGTTTCACCCTTTAGATAATGAATATGGCTCGTGCGTTAACTACGACACAAGAACTTTATTGAGCAAGGACGAGATCACGTCAATGACATACGAGGAAGTGTTAGAAAAGTATGGGGATAAATTTGTTATGGTGGCTTCGTTTGAAGAAAGGTGGCATGCCATCGCCACTCACATGCCACTGTCATGCGCTACCCAACTAACTCCCATTCACTACTGTATATTGGAATTGGTTGGAAAAGCAAGAGAAAATGTGAGTTATCGCAACAATTATAGTCAATGTCAAGGCATAAGTTTATTTATAGAATAGATAGCTTTTTGCAACTATATTGTACTAGCTTATGCTCCATGTTTTATTTATTTATGTCTGAGCACATAGATTATGTGGTATCCCAAACTTTATTATGATGAATACATTGATTGATTCAAACTGAATTTCCTTTTTTGCATCAAACAAATAGTTTGCACCTTGTTCCAGGGACAAATGACAGTTGGGAAAACCAATTTGACAAAAATAGTGAAGGAATCCAAACTATTATTCTATAACAGGAAACACCTACGAAAATTAGATCTAATCAGAGTACAGTGTTTGACACAAGTCACAACAGGCAGAGGGATTAAGAGTTTACTGCTTAGGCTGAAGAGATTCCACCAGAGCAGGATACTATCAATGCCGAAAACCGGTAAACTGCATAATCTTACACAGTATTTATTGAGTCAGCCCGACTACAGTGAACGATGCGATGTGATTATGAGAAAAGGATTTCTAACACAACCAGAGGTCAAGAAACTAAAGAAAACCATTAATGTATTTCATTTTGTAAGTATGGAATAGTTCGCTTAATTATCACAAGATTGATGTGAGTGCCCTCTTCAAAATCCTTACAGATATAGAACTAATTGAATGAGTGTGTGACTTAAATTTTAAATATATTGCAGAATGACAAGGAAGTCCCAGATGAAAAAACTGCTAGTACAGAAAAGAAGAAAGATAAACATCTGGGGCCCCAAAAGCGAAAGTTCATCACACTGGCAGCGTCAGACAATGAGTCGTCTCAGTCTGAAGATGAGAAGAGTGGAGCTGAACTAGAAAGCCAGTACAAAGTCGGTGTCAATATATTGAGACAAGCATATGAAAGGTTCCTAGATGCTGGCCTGAAGGGTTTAACCCAAGTGGAAATGGCCCAACTGTTAGGTGTGGAATTTTATACCAGCAGAACAATTTGCCGTAGCTTCAGGGCTAGGAATATTGTAAGGGAGTTTCTTGAAGATAAAGGAAGACAAAGAACTGCAAGGTGAACCGAATTGGATTTAAATTATATTAAATTGTGTAATTGTGTACAGGCATTGCATACTATTGTAACATAGATGTGCAACTTAATCTATACATATAATAAAACTGTTGAAGAGTTCAATTCTGTACATTGAATAAAAGCTAAAATAAATATGTCTCGGGGTCTTCATACAAATAACACAAGCCAAAAAAAATTATTTTGAAATTTTTGTCTGTCTGTGTGTTGTCTGGCTTTTCGATGAAACTTTTTTGATACATAGCTAGTAGTCCTCGGCAACATATAGGCTATAATTTATTATGAAATACTCCAAATGCTGCCCAAAGTTACTATTCCATGTGGACGAAGTCGCAGGCAAAAGCTAGTATTGAATAAAATTTAATTAACAATGCAAATTATTTCAGATATATTGCAGTAGCGGCAACTTCTGAAATGGATATTAAGTATGCGGAGGAAAAAAAGGAACTAATGCAACATTTTGATAATACTATAGCTACTCTATTGGACCCTGATGAGGACGATTCTGAGATGGATGATGTTCCGAGGAAGAAAAAAAAACTGGATGAAGATGCTAAAAATACAACCACAGATACCATGGAAAAGGAAATACTCGAAGTAAAAGTTCTCGATGGTCTCCAGAAATTCAATCACGAATCTTTGTTGAATTCAAAAAAGAGCCTCAGCTTACGGCAACTCCGCTTTGCAAATGGCCTGCTCAAAGTTATCAAAGAGAAACAGGCAGTTAGCGGCTATCAAACATTGAGTGCATTGGTATCCGAAAGAACTGGCGAGCCACCCATGGACACAAAAGCACTGAAACTGTTTGTACAAAAACTGGTCACCGATCGTCAGTTGAAAATTTTGAAAATAAAGTGGCCAGGATTTCACCAGAAATACTCCGTTTTGATATGCGCTCCGCACATTAAGAGCACGAGTCCGGTGATCAAAGCGAAGTATAAAGACATATGTCTGAAATCGGTCGTGAGCAGAAAAACGAAAACAAAGAATTTGTTGAATGAGAATATTACACGACCATTGTCCCAATTCGCATACCCTAGATACATGAAAATACAAAAGTTGCACGAGCTGATTATCCAATTTGTGTACTTCGATTCAACGAAAGTGGAATCGTTTAGTTTCCCAGCGGGTGTCTCCTCGCTTTTGACAATCATGCCGGAAATGACCATTGAATTTGCTCTCGGCAACATAAGCAACGTTGGCTCATCAGATATAGCGCACTTGAAAGTGAGCGATAATTTATTGAAAGTGCAACTTCGTGATGCGCCGGCCGATCTATACAGAGCGATAATACAGTCGAAAAGTATGCAGAACTCGATCCGCAACGGTCTCAAGGTGTTAGCGCAACTCGGTCTCGTCCAGTTTCTGTCCAGTCTGAACCACGTGCAGAACGCGAAGCAAAACGTCTTTTACGTCAATCGGCACGCCAAAGTAATAGACACGATCGGTGAGTGGCCCAGGAAAAACGCGGATCTGAAGGCCCTGGAAAAAAAATTCTACTTTCAAACCTTTGATGACGTCAAAAATTACTGGGAAGAAGTTTACACTATCAGCATAAATACAGATGTGACTGTGGAGAAGCGAGAGCGTTATTACTCAAACATTCCAATAAGGAAGGAGAGTGAAGTGGAATCGTTCGATACCGGTGAAGTTTATGGCGACGGGAAGGGACCGTGCGGTTTTCATTCGAGTGTTTTTATGGATATCCCTCGTTTATGGAACACCCTATATTTGAGAAATAGTAAACTCTTGAAATCGAAATTAATGAGGAAACAGCAACGTAAAGCCAAGACGCCTAAAGTCGAAAAACAAAGGAAGCGTAAGCCTGGAGCTGCCAAAAAACTTGTACGGAAACCTGTGGAAGAAACGCCTCCAGCGGAAAAAGTACCTAAAACTAGACACAGTGATGTACATATAAAGTGGTCGGCTCAAGACGATGAGATCCTGATTATGTGCAAAGCCGCTATGAACATCATGAGTCCAAATTCACAAGCAGGTTGTTTGAAAATAAAAAACACTGTCGCCCGCACTTTACTATCATTAATGGACCCAAAGAAAACTGGCCGAATTTGTCATAGACGTGCCACGCTGCTCGAAGGAAACTCGAAGTATGCACATAAAAAGGAATGTATCTTAAATGAGTTAAGGCGCCATCGGCATCTGATTCATAAATATGAGGATCTTTTACGGAAGCTGAAAATCCGTCATTGTGCAAATATGACTAAATATGTAAATGAGGGTCGGATCGTAATGTTAGAATTGGTTTGGATAATAACGCAAATATTGAAAAAAGGCATATACACGCATTCGGTGCCTTGTATTGCCGCTGACTACGACGAGTTTAATGAGAAATACACAATAACTTCTTCGTCAACAAGCAAATTCTTTAATTTGTATAAGACCCCAATTACCTCTGACCCTCAATTTGCGACTCTCAAAGAAGGTATCATACTGACAGTTATGCATTCCTATAATAAGGATTTGGAACCGAAAACCGCTAAGAAGATTTACGGTATATTCGAAGGCTATTCCGAAGAAACATTAAGAACAGCCATAGAACAGCTACGAAAGTGTAGCTCTTTAGCCGCAAAGGAGAAAGTGCTCAATAATCAAATGAATAGGGTTCAGTTTAACGATATTGTACGGTCATCTTTTAAAATATCAGCCAACTACCGGCGTCGATGGCTCAGCAGACTGAATTCGGACTTTGCAGACAGTCTGGTGAATATTTTAAAATCTGAGGTATCCCAAACTAGCATCAAGGGTGCACCGGGTATAAACTGCGTCCTATTCGAGATGCAGAGTTGCGATATATTGGATATAATCTCTGTAACGGTGCCATTAATCGTGGGTTCGTCGGGATCGCTTATACAAGAGGAACAGCTTAACGTTGTCGACATTGAGATGAAATTCAAATTGAAATCTGGAGTGGCCGGCTGGAGGAACAAAAGTAAAATGAAAATGTTTTCTGAAATGTATGACGATTGTCCGTTGGAGAAGTATTTAGAAATACTGCACAGGTTTGTATTGTCTATATTATATCGCCATGAAATAACTATAGTAAGAAATAGATTTCCAGCTTGCTTAATATCTCATTACAGTTTTATACTACAGGGGTCGAAAACCACTTTTTACTGATCATTGGCTTTTTGTGGATCGCAACATATAAATGCCTTCATACGCTCTTCAATTACTAGGAACAACATTTTACCAACAATCGTACCAGATCAATGGACCAAAATCCTCACTGTTTTTATTCTGGAAGAAAACAATACCCAAAATTGATTGATGAAATGTAATGATTAGCGTTGAACAGTGGTTCGTGATTAACTTTTCAATAATAAATATAATTTCAGTGAATCGCTTGTGGAATACGTAGAAGATCAAATGTTATGTTTGGAAGATCCCATAGTTGCATATCTCAACAATCGTCAAGAAACAGGTGCCACATTTAAGGAGTTGCAGGTTTGTGTCAACACTTCTTATCGGTTCATATGTTAAACTATAAAGCCTGTGTATACTGTATAAGTTTCTGGAACAATCAAAACTTATGTAAACATTTTTCATTATTATACCGGCATATTTATTCTTTTGTTTACTTACTGATTCAAATGTTCTTATGTTACAGATTCATCTGGACTGTGACGATAAATCTCTCCAATCTAAGATATTCGACTTAGAACAACAGAAAATAGTGAAACAGATTGGCTATTACGAAAATAGAATCGTTCTCACCAAATTCATAAAACCGTGGTTATTCAATGTTCACCATGATAAAACATTTTTAATACCAAAGCCTTGGATAACGCTCGACTTAGAAATAAGATATGACGTTTTAACTAACTGGATGGGGGTTATTATGAATAAAGTGTTTGAAAGTCCAGGATGTTCGATAGTAGTTCTAACTGAATATACAGAATATTTGAGTATTAGAAGCATCCAAGCTATATGTTTGTTTTTAGAGAGATGTGAATGTGTTACATTAAAAATTATTGAACTACGAAAGGTAAATTTGTTTTCTGACGATGATTACGTGCCGGAAATTAGCGAATTCAATCCATATCAGTCGCCAGAACAGATGGTAGTATTACCAGTGAAAAACGCGTTAACAAGATTCGCCTATTTGCGGAAGAAAATCTTAAATATCGCGGAAGCTGACGTGTAAAATAAATTTGTATTTAAATAAATATATAATTTAAACAATAACATTGTGCGTATTTCTTTAAATTTTACTAATCGGTACAACACTTCCCGGACCATTATTCCCTGTATATAGGTACATATAAATAAGTTTAGTGCTATGTATATTAAAGAATCCATTGAAGAACGCTTTTTTGCAAGTACAATGTAATACGTGGCATACTAACAATTTCCTACAGTTTCTTGAATAAAATTTCAACGAAGATTAAATAGTTCCATAGCTAAATTCGGACCGTAAACACCGCGAATTATAAAGCTTATATATTAAAAATTACCGTATGATATACTAAAACGGACATTGTGTTCAATGCAAAGTAGATTAACTTCTAGTTAAAATTTAAAAATAGTGGTCTTAAAGTCTCTGCACACGATCGACAAAGTCCTTTTAGGTAAGAAATAAATGTATAACGAGCTAAAAAACATAGATGGTTTCAACTTTAACGCAAAGAACTTTCTTCACGTAACATGATAAAAACGTTAATATTCTACTACAACTGTACTAACTATTGATTGATGTTGCAAAACGATGCATCTTGCAATTGCTAACATACCGTGATTCTTGGATGTCATAATTGATTATTCAATAATTGTTTTTATCAATTTTGTTTGTATAATATATACATATTTCTACATGTAAAATTACAAACCCGTAATTTATAATAAAACCGAAGCGTTTTCTTAATTTTGTTTGGTAGATTCATTGACGACGAAGAGTGATCGACAATCAGTTACACGTTACTGGGTTCACGGAAATAATGTAGTGCGTGAATAAGAAATTAAATAAAAGCTAAGCAATTTTGTTTGTGCTGTTGAGTCGAATGTGTGCAGTATTTTGACGTACAAAAATATCTATGATCTCTATTTTTTCCTGAGGCAATTTTACCCGGCAAAGACGAACAAGAGTGAACGATTGAACTGTGGTCTGTGAGTTAATAGTGAAGTAGGCCAATCCAGAATTCGCCATTTTTACTTTTCAGTGAAAGGAGATTTTATATTTGTCAGGCTGGAGGACGAGGAATATTTTGAGAAAAGTGTGTCATTTCATTTAATATTTCGTAGTGGAGACTACTATTGAGATAGTCGTAGTATAATTGTGTGATTTTATTTAATACTAACGTTTGTATGTAGTGCTATTACCCGTGGTAAGATTGCTCGTTGGTGTGTCGCTTCAGCTAAATCAATGGCTCTGATATCGGAATTCTAATCACACGTGTCGCTTGTCTTTCTGCGAGCGGGATAGTAACGAGGAAGCGAGGCGACGCAGTTAGAAATGAGCAGGCCTCAAGGCGGACGCATACAAGTCCCTGATGACCTCCGTGAGATCTTACTGGAATTCACCATAAGCTACCTTCTGGAGCAGCCAGGAGACGTGATCAACTACGCGGTCGAGTTCTTCACAAGGTTACAGAACAACAGGACCACAACCATCGTGAGGGGTCCGTCCGCCGGCACGCCCGATGAGTCCATAATATCAGACGAGGAAGGTACTTATTAGATCATTATTACGTATAGTGCACTATGTTACGGTACGGAGACCGTCGGCGTCAAGGTTGGTGTTAATAGGCCCTCCATAAGCTGTAGCAACCCCATGCCATAATGTTTAGAATACTAAATAATTTCGATGAGTAATAATGTAGGCTGTTCACAACAAGCAACTCCATATCTGAATTTCAATGATTAGAGTAAGAATATTGTTCTTTAAACAAATTCAACAGTTGTTTTCTACATGCATGCACTACCGGTGTATATACAGGTGGTGTATGTTCAAATAAATTTTAGCTTAGTTGTCGTAGTATACAAGCTGACCTTATATGGTTGAAGTTAGTTCTCATTAAAAACAACATTTTTGTGACTGATTGACACTTAATGGAATTAAGTTCTTGCTTAAGTCTCTTATGAAATTCAATCCCCGATAACCTTAAGCCACTATAGAGTTTTAATGTTATGGTCGTATTGTGCATTTGTACAATAAATTCTATATCTAATATTTTAAAAATGTTCCGTCAATTTCATATAATTTAGTATTCAATTGTACTTGTGAATGGCTAAATTTTGTTGGTGTAGAATTTTCAGTTCCCGTATACTGCCAAGTAGTTCAGAGATAAACTAAAATGTTACTTGTAAAGATAAACGAGGTGTTGTAAAATTTATAGCAGCTAACTAGTAAATCGTTTGGCAATTAGCAACCATTTCATTCGACATTACGCTTGTTTTGCTAATGCTGGCTTAAAGATTACCCGTATAATGCATCTTTATAAAAGAGTGATTTATTTGATAGCATTGATTCAATTAACCGAAGGTAAACTATCATCTTGTGATTAAACTACATATCATATTGACTATACATGAACAATTTATCACATTACATGGTCTAAATCAATGTTCATTCAATCTGAACTTCAAATAGCTGATTAGATTGAGAAAAAAAATTTGCAAAACTAGGAAATACTTATTTTACTGTGCTAATTTTGAATCATTTGTATAACTGTACCTTTGTAATGTCCTTAATGTCCAATGTTGTATATATGCAACTCTGTAGCAACAATTGTAAATGTAATTTATCTTGCTCGTGTTAAGGGTACAGGAATCTTATGTTTCAATTAGTGTATACAAGAAAACGAATCACTTCTGTTTCGGAAAAGTAAAATAATAATAGTAGGTACTACAGCCAACGCTCTGCTCCACCTGTTTGGCAAGATGCCATTACATTTTCAAGCAATGATATGTTTGTTTGAACACAAAATTTTTCGGTCAAATCATCAACTTTTGTCAGGTACATAAATAGATGAAGTGAAGGAGATGGACAGTGTTTCACTATGCTGCTGTCTATTTGATGAAGAGTGCACGGAAAAATGAATGAGTGACTTGAATTAATCGAAGTGACCGTCTGTGTCCATTTGATAGGATAATCGGTTATGAATGTGAGAATATTTCAACGGAATATCTAACGTTTGACCAACAAGAATCACACGACTATCTTATGTAACTGTTTCTCGATGTATACATTTTCGGTGTTTACAATACACCGATCCCATTTGTGTGTTTGTTTTTTTTTACGCTTTGAACACGCCTGTGATGATAAGGTTGGCTTATTTTTACTATGTCCCAGCTCACTTTAACACGTGAACAGTAACACATGTTGGTCTTTTTAATGTTGTGTGTTGAAAATTAGATTAGGCGCAGTGAAAATGCTCAATTTGTCTGCACTGTGAAACGTACATAGAAAAAGAAACGAAACAAAACGTGTAAGATGTGGTATGAACTTCCTTCTGAGGTATTCCTGGGACGCTATGACATGGGACTCTTCAAGTTAAGCGCAAAGAGAGCTCTCCTCGAAAGCCGGTAGCGCACTGGAGACTCCACGGATGTCGCAAGTATCCATAGGCGACGGGGACCACTTACCATCAGGTGGCCCGTCTGTCTGTCTGCTAGGCTTAATTTATAAAAAAAATATATATACAAGCGCTAACTAGACCTTGAATAATATTTACTTTGTAAACATGTCATCTTATAGATCTGTTAATATTCATAGAGACGTTCTTACATTACCATCACATCACTTCTCTAAATAAAATAATATATTCTAATTTAATGGAGAAATATTTTTCGTCTTATTATATTGTCAAAAAATCATACGTCTCATAGTAAACTCATTGTTGGTTGATTAAAGAAAGTACTTGTATATTGAAGTATTTGTGTCTAGCAAAAGAAGGTCAGCTCTACATTATACCCCTGATAATGATGCACATCCTGGCGTACAAAGTAGTTAGTGATCTCTACCGTGTAGGAACAAGGGATTGTTAGTTTGAATGCAATAGCTAGCCACAAACAGATTACAACAATCTGTTTTGTGGTTAGCGCTCTGAAGCTCTATCACGCGAAATATTTTTTTAACATAAAAATACAACCTGCCAAGTTTTCATTAATTGAAATACAACTAATTACGTAATTAAATAAATATATATTCGTTTATATTTCGCTCATTGAGTACGCCGTTTCAACAGATGGTCTGAATAGATTTTCGAAATCATTCATCATTCAACGTTTCTGTGAACGGAAAAACAGATCGCAAGTAAATCATATCGTTTCGAGATCAAAGAAAATTTCGCACCGCTGACGTTTCTCATGTTAAACGGAACGTAATACATAGAAATTTCATAGGCGTTTTGCCTTTAATATTTGCGTTTACAATTTTGAGTTGTAAGTAGTATTAGTATGGATGATGAAAGAATGACAAAACAGACAAAAAATCGAGTGTTGATGGATGTAGGCGCCGAGGGAGACCTAGACTGTCATACCTCGACCAAATAGGTCGGATACTGGTTGACGGAGGAGTCAAGTCTCCGAAACCGGCGTGTATGCATGAAGCGAGTGATGAATGTAAACGTCAGGATTACAGGGACAGAGATATTTGGCACTCGGTGCTTTCTGCCTACCCCGTTAGGGACCTGGCGTGATGTTGTGTTGTTGTTGTTGTTGATAATTTCAAAACAGTTCAAAGCAGCAGGCAAAGCGGCTTGAACAGGTCAAGTTTACAAAAACCTTTACAAGTATTACTGATAAAATACTTCGTAGACTAAACAATTGTACATCGGATATTGTGCAACGCCTCTACTAAAAGCCCGTGGATACAATTCATCTTAATGATAGACGAATAATGTTTAATATTATTTCAAATGCCAATGGTTATATTACGAAACCGAAAATAAATTTATACTATCTTTAAAAGAAGTAATTTAAATACTCCCCTTTGCCTAACTTAAATCGACTTCCGAGAAAAAGTTTCCGACTCTCTCACATCGTCCGAAAGGCGACCAAAAAAGACACCGGCGTACTTTTGACTGAATTTTTATGAATTTTTTTGGTCCCTTTAAGGCCCAGAGAAGAGTTAATGTTGAAATGTAAGAGTTATTTAAATCAATTATGTTTTGTTTTATTTTGGAATAGGGTTAGATTTGACACGAGATTAAAAAGAATAAATTGCTATGATCAGTTCTACAATTTAAAAAATTATGATTAGATACAATTTTGAATCATTTAAAAATAGGAAGCCATTTACTGTTCTATTATTTGATTTGGGTCTCTCCTCAGAATGAGGGCAGAGGCAACGGTGTACCAACTTCGTATATTCCTTCGCCTAAAAACAGCACGAGGAACTCGCAGACAAACAGATCTTCGCCTTCGCCGTTATAGTGACCGAGACTTAATCTTTAATAAATTCGCTTTCGCATTTTATTTTTCTTACATAACTTAAATTGGTTGCCTAAGTTTTTATGCGACCCTTATACAACTCGCGTTGAGCTAATATTTTGTTTGCCTCTTATAAACGTGAACTGAACCTGTATTAGGACATTAAAATATAATAGATTGTTCAAAAACATTAATATAAAAGTAACAAGAATGAAATAATTGTCAAAGGTATGTTATTCTTCAGCTGCTTAAATTCTTTTGCACAATGTTTCACTTAAGACCTTAGCATTACTTTTTATTTACTATTACGATTATTATTCTACTTTAGTGCTATTAAACTTTAATTGTATGTACCACTGTTCATAAGTAAATTTCACGCACAAACATTTAATGTAATCGGAATTTTGAGACAAACGGTTGATTGCCGAATGCCATTGCAATATCTGTACAGAACTCATCTTGTGAATGCACACAGAGCATTGTTACGTACAATGCCGAAGTAACAATACTGTTGCTTACGTGGTTAATTGGTCGGAGCGAAATATTTTACAATAGTAAAACAAATAATGTTCATTGAGCATTAAATTTATTAACGCATTCAAATCCTGACACCTCTCTCTGACTTTACAAAGTTACAACATTCAGAGAAAACATTGTGAGGAATCTCCCATACCTTAGAGTGTTATAAATATACAGATAATGTTTTCTGAGGTGTGTGAAGTCTGCCAATCCGCACGTTGCCAGCGTGGTACACTATGACCTTTTTACTATGAGAGGAAACCCGAGTCTAGCATTGCGAAAATGAAGGGATTAGAAAAAGACATTGTTAGTATACCTATTTATTATTATGTTTAAAAATAAATAGTTAAGATAACTAAAGCTTATTCAAAATATACATTGTATTTCAATAAATTTAACGCAAATATGTTTATTGTACATCCGTTTATAGGCGCAAACGGTCGACGGTTGTGCGCCGCTGCAATGTGTGTACGGAACTCGTTATCTTGTCAATGCACACATAACGATGTTGTTTAGACAATGGCGAGCTAACCAAACAATTGACTAATAATTCCGTTGCCATACCAAATGGAAATTTCACGTAACAGCAGAGCCACGTTACATTAGTTCTCTTAATGTAAATGCGGTGTATCGCGATGTGTACGTAAATTCCAAATTACTCGTTTGTTTTGTGTTTAAACAGGGTTTTATTTGGATTCTAATTAAACATCCGTACCCGTAATTGAACTAAATTAACCGTAAACGAGAGTAGCATGTATTGAACGAGTGTCAGCTCAGTTCAAAGGAAATTGTCAAAGGAACATATTTGGTTGAAGTTTTCCAATATTCTTAGGATTCTGCTAATTCTGTTAAACTGTACGCACAAGAAATAATTGTTTATTATCGACTACGTGGCATTATTATTTAAAGGGAACATGTTTAAATAAATAGCAATAGGCTCACCACCTATTCCATTAGGGACTTAAACGTAACTGGTGAAATGTGGGGGTGTACTACACTCCTCTGC
>DWUN01002702.1:0-13310 GCA_018249975.1 Passova gellias
CCTATTCCATTTGGGACTTAAACGTAACTGGTGAAATGTGGGGGTGTACTACACTACTCTGCCTACCCCTTCGGGGATTACAGGCGTGATGTTACGTTAAATTGAAAGTGAAAGTGAACCACTGCAGTGTTTTGTTTACATAGTTTTAATAACTTGTGTGACACATTGAAATCTTTTTTCCACAATGTTTTAATTTTAATTGGAATTACCGTACTCCAAATTACAGTACACCTACCAAATCATCATTACCGACATTACGACTTCCTGTTAATTAGCCTGAAAAATCCAAAGAATTCCATCTTTCACAGTCTATTCAGATTATTTATAAATTTAAAATTATTGAATGAAGGAAAAGTGTAGAAAATAGAATACCTATTGAAAAAAATTGTGCACATTTTAAATGTCTGAAACTATTACACATTTTCGCTTTTAGTGATATACACACTTATGAACAAACTAGGTTGTTATTCAACATTGAATTAAAATGAAACTTTATATCCATATATTTACACTCACACCACTACGCATACGCTCGTTATTACGCTTCGTAACGAACTTCATATTAAAAACAAATCCTAATTAGTTTATTTTGTAGCAACTTCTATAAAGCCGATTGTTGTTTTGATACTATAAAAAATACGAATAGGTACCTTATGTTAGGAAAATGATATGTTAGCTACCGATGATTAAATTATGACTGTAGCTCGTAAACATTAGTTACTCTTTATATATTTGTGTGTCGTAACCTTAATAAAGATATAACTTAAGACGCAAAAAATCTGTCTCCTGCGAATGAATACAACACTTACCGCCTCGCTGTGTATGGGATGTACGGCGAACAGTATGGCGGCGACGAAACTCGCGAACTCCGGCAGGAACATCGCGCACACCCTGCAACGGAAACTGGGTCAGTGGAACTTATCAATCTTACTGTAGCATTTGGGTTAGAGCCGTACAACTTACACCAAATGAAATCCTAATACACTGTATATATGTACATGTAAATTTTAAATAATTAATATAGATTTGTTTGTACGTGTATACATTTTGTATAGATTCGTGAAAGAGAATTTGTAGTAAGTAGGAGTATATGAATGGGATTCAAAGTTTTCGTCAATAAGTGTAAGTCTGCTATTAACTTTACTAATATCATTCAAAAACAGTGTTCATATAACTGCGTTTATAATTTTGTAGTAATATTGACTGAAAAAGATGACTAGGTCGCTGTAGTCTAGTTATACAAATACATGTGTAGAGTAAACCTAACAGTTCTAAACGTAAGGAGTATAGCAAAACTATCCCTTGTCCATTTCTTAAACGTCCATATAGATGACAGAAGGAAGTAAATGATTTATTGTTGTAATATGATCAAGCGTACATATAGTCAGGCCGAAAGCAACTGCTTTTCCTAAATGCCAAGTCTGAAGTATATAAAAGTTTAAAATGAGTTTATTCTTGAGAGCGTCATTGATAAAAATAGCATTACAAGCATAATACAGAGAGTCCTTGTCGTCTGCTGAAAGCTTTCAAGACATCTTGTTAAAACTGCATCTTTGTAAAGTGAGAGGAAGCTATAAGTTTGTCGTAAGCTTTTCTGGTCGAGCCGTCTGTAATTTTATTGTAAGATTAAATATCTTCTTAAAATATTCACCATTAAGAAACCGTCATTGCCTCCAAATATGAAAAAACGACCATGATTAATAGCAATATTATTTTTAACAGGGTAAATCTTCAAAATGCAGATCGACTTGCTCATTACGTTGCCAGAATATTGGGAAGAAACTATCTATAAATGTTTTTCCGCTAACTTTGCAAGAGATTTCGTCAGTTTCGCAAAAAGTTTGTAACGAGTGCCTTAATTCCCACCGAAGTTAGTCGGCAGGGCGTCCGCGTTGCTCTCAATTAGTCGGTGTTTCAGTGCGGGCGAGTTGCGGCCGGACGCCGCATGGTGTCGCTACCTTACTAACTTGTCCAATTATTCTCACTTCATGCCGCAAACTCGGACTGTGGACACGTTCGTGACAATGTTATCCATTGTAAACTTTTTCTGGCGTAATTTTTCATTCCAAACTCGGCTTAAATTACAAAATAATAAGAATACAAATGAACGATGCCATGTTTTTATTGTATTATGTAACTATTGCAAATAATATCGAGATACATTTTGTACTTGTATTTTGAACAGAATATATATTTTCCACTTACCCGTGGCGGATATAATATCATTATTCGTACGGTTTTATTAGTATTTGAGTTCTGATAAGCATGAAAATGAAGATTGACTGTTATTTTGTTACGAAGTTGAACTAACTTCTAGTTAAGTCAAGGGAAGTACTCAATGATAACCTAATGTTACTACTAAGGCGTATCAAAAAAACAAGGTATTTTACCAATTAATTTTACAAAAAAAATGGTAATCGTCATCATCTAATGCCAAGCGTTTCAGTCACGCATTATAGTAGGTATTTTGTATTAAAGCTGTTTGTCGGAACAAATGAAACAAATGTTATATAAATCTTGGTTTAAACGAACCCGTACAATTTCTAAGCGAGCAAACCTCCATACTTCCTGCACCGAATTAGTGGCGGAAATGAGTGGGCCACTGCTAAACATACAAACGCATTAGCAACCATTCGTTCGGAATAAAGCGTTTGTGGAGAAGCGCGGAAACAAAAGTTTTAGCCACCGGACAACTTATGGCCGATAGTAATACATCCGGGACAGAACAGAGAAATGGACGAAGAGAATAGACAATGGACTTGAGGTATATTAAAAAAATATATTATTCCAAGTCACCATATAAATGACCCGTTTGTGATTTTGTGCCTATTATTGAACAGAAATTCTAGGGTATAGAGAGCATTTACTAATATGTAAAATATCCATTACATGTAAGTGAAATACACTAAAGCTTTATACATCTAAAAGTTACTGTTTGTATTACGTAATTATTTCACTAAGGTTACTAATATACAAAGATAACTAGTATTGAGTTTAAATAAAGAATAAAGAAGTTTTAATCTTTGTTATTTTTTCTTTAGAAACAGCAGTTCTGTAAAAGTGGTAAAAAAACCATTTAGTACATTAAGAAAAACTTTAAAAGATAAAACAGCAATCGCTTAAGTATTCGGATAGCGTACCTACAAGTAAATAGAGAATCGTATATGAAGCGAGCGGTACTTTTAAATGAATATTCCTATAGTACTTAGTATTTTGCAACGTATAAAATTCTACTTTGAATGCTTAATATCATATCTTTTGGAGGTCAACAAGGTACAAGCTTAATATCCTTGTATGTTACCTGTTGTATACATTGCCTGTAGGATAATGACCTTAATGAGCAGTGAATACAATAACTCAGTACCTGTATAATCAGATGTCGTGGTTAATCGGTGAATGAGTTCACGTTTCGGGTAATAATCGATTAGGGATCATTAGTATGTATGATGCTTTGTAAACGTTTGTATAAGCAATACATATTGCTGCCTAAACTAACAGGAACGAGATATTACCATCGTAGATAAGATTTAATCCGTTTGCAAAACGCTGGCGCATCATGCTCGTTAGCTTAGTAAACGTGTCTGCGATGCTTAACGAAAATGTTAATAATGCATTAACGTTAGTGCGTGAAAAATAAACCGAGATACTGGTTTTAATTGTTATGACGCTCTTTGGAGTTCAGTGATTTAAATCCGTGGCAACGCATCGCACGCCCTTCTCACTGTACAAAGTTATACGCATTTTTGACATTAAGTACGAAAACCACTTGTAACGATAAATAAACGTCTTGAAGAACCTGCATGTCTCAGAAGTATTGATGTTTTCTATCTAAAGTGTTAGAAGCCTGTTAACTTGTACTTGGCCAGCGTTGTAAACTGTGAACTTAAAAGTTTTTATCTCAATTAAGAGACACGCTCGTGTCCGAGAGAGAAACTGGGAACGATTTATAGGTGGTGATGTTTACGTTGTAATGCAACGTGAGGTATGTGGAACATATACCTACACATTGAGTTTTATGTAACATACACTATGCCGTGTTTCAATTAAGATTGACTAAAACAATTGGATTATTTTTAGCAGTATGTTGTCATTTTAATCTAAAAAAGTAACCCAGGCGAGGAATCACTGATCCAGTTATTTTGTTTCTCATTCGATAACATATAAAACTCTTCTTTGATTGAGACAAGGTGTTTCTTGTAACGACAAGATTTCCTTTACAAAAAAAAAAACAACATGCTTGTACTTATAAAGGGCATCTAATTTTCAGATCCCATATAAACCGTTTAATATAATCGCATTTTTCACATATTCAATATAATATAATAAATCATTTATTCGTCTACATTTATTATTCGTCCTCCCCAAGGTTGTCTGGTATAAATCATTTAATAACGATACGAAGGCCTTATTGTAATTTCAAATATGTATTCAAATCTGATTGATTCTTTGTCGGGAACTAAATAAATATAGCAAACTAGACCGTCTAATTAATTTGTATTACATATATTTAGATACACGCAAACTCTCGACGCAGTTTGACAACCGGCCCGCGTTACCGCAGGGTGATCAATCAAACCAAAACCAAATGGATGCATTAGCATTACCGAATGTTTATTTATACAGATTCACCAATAGTGCCTTTACATTGATAGCTATACGGTATTGGTATATATAATTACGATTTATTTACTAAGTTTCCAAGCCTCATTTGTATTGAGAAATACATGTCACCTATATTGGAATTTTGTTTACTTGAAATAATAATTGCATAAACTGGATCACTTCAAAAGCGTACTAAAACAACTTTATACTTAATCGAATAATTAATTATTTATTTATACGACTTTTTTACCGACTTCAAAAAGGAGGATGTACTACTCAATTAGTCTGTATTTTTGTTAAAGTTCTACTTATCATTTATACGCTTTTTATTTACTTAGTACTAATAAGTGAAAAAAGACCACAAAACTTGAATTATTAAGTAGTTCGTTAACCATGCAGTATTTTAAAGAGTATTTTAACCGGGATTTCACTGGCCAGATAATGTTAGTTGGCTTTCAAGAATATTTTCCTCAGAGCTCCAAAGGAGTGCCTACTTGTATCTGATGAGGCCGCATATTTAACTGAGAGTTGGTTTATTTATTTGACAACTATATTGATGTTTCAATTTGTGAAAGTAATTATGAAATGTAATTAGTAATTCTCATGCAAGATAAGCTAAAGGGCCGACGTAATTACGTGTGATGTTACGACGTTTCGGGTTGTTAGGGTCATGGAAAACGAATTTAACTCTTGGTAAAAAGATGCTGTCGTGCACAGACAACGCCCTCTTGCCTTTGTTGCGCAACGAATGGTTTCACCTTACAACCAGTCACTTTCTCAGAGGTCACTTATACCGTCAACGTGTAAGCGATAAATGATGAAATTAAATCTGAGCTAACCGTAATATACCCTTAAAAGTACACTTTAATTTTTATTTAACAGCTTATTATCCCATCAAGGTGAAGACCACCCCGGCGTCCCTTTTCTGAACAGACCGTTTACAATCAGCCACTGCTTCGAGTCCACTAGGGCTTCGAATAAGCTCTTATCCTGACATTTAGCAATGCACAGTAATACATCAAGTTATATATTATTTTAATTATGTATTTGATTGACACGAAATGCAAAATTTTAATGCACTGCTAGAACATTAAGTGGTGATTAACGCTAAACTGCTGAGTACACTTTTATGCATTTTATAATGACTTGTCACAGACTCATGTCCGATTGTCGTCATGATCCATACCGAAGTGATTGAAATTTGTACGGAAAATCCTAATAAGTAACTAAAATACCTGAACACTTATCACTGTCAATTTACTGCCCAGCATCACTGGTCTCTTGGTGGACTGGTTGGAGACCCTGACTGTTTAATCGGAGACCGTGGGTTCGATTTTCACCCAGGACAAACATTTGTACCATGCACATTTGTTTGTTTTGTGTCTGGGTGTAATAAAAATATCTATATAGGTAAGTATTACATAATGTGTTACATATGTCGTTTATTATTATTATGATGTTGGTTAGTGTTCCAAAATATTATTATTATTATCATATAGTGTAACAGATATTGAGGAATGCTTAGTCGATTTTGAGTACTTTAAAGGAAAGTAAAACACTGGGATATATTCCGTTGTGAAATATGTGTTGTCTAATGCAGGCAGGAGGTTACCTCCTGTCATGAATTCCAAAGTAATCCCATTATAAGTTTGTAGTTTGTTGAAAATTTTCCAGTCGCAAATAATACGAGGGGCTTAAAAGTTGCCCTTAACACACTAATGTGATCGGCGTGTGCTCTAAGCGCATTACAACGTTAAAGTGGCGTAAATAAGTTTGAACTCGTCACTAGCGGTACCGGTGTAGGTACTGCGAGTACATATAGCAGTACTTAGGACGCCTGTATGATTAAGTAATAATAACAATAGCAATGTCTTGGGGCCATTTCAAACCAAACCATCTGTTCCCAAAAAGCAGAGCGTGTGTTATGGTAATCAGATCGCTGACTTATATAACATTTCTAAATAAATATGTATTGTTACAGTACACAGACAGAATAAGTACTGTACATAACAAGTTAGGTAAAAACAGTACAAAAATACATCAAAATGAACGTCAAGACGGAGTACATATTATTACAGTGAAAAAATTAAGCTAAGTGGGAAGAAAACACGGAAATAAGACATCAATTTTCAAATAAAACGGTTCCATCTCTAATTCTTAAATTAATCAGCGCGTCTAATGCCCTCTTGTAAATGGTAGCCCTGGTAGCATCTAAATGAAAATGTTGAGAAATCAACGGGTTAAGATACACACATATAATGTAACTACATGTAGGTACAGGAATTTGTGAGTGCATCTTATCATTATTGACCTTAAGTACTTATAAAGCTTATGTCAAGGTTACTTTGAATTATATGGCTGTGGATTTTGTGTGAATAAATAAATAAACAGTATTTATAAAACCTACTGTTTCTGTTTCGTTATAACCCGGTGTAGCATCGCTTCAAAGAAATGGGAAGGTATTGGCCGAGATTTAACATTGCGTAACGTGTCCAGCTTACTAGACCTGTATCAGACAAAGCCGACAATTTTCCTTTATAACAAGGTGGGCACTTGAATGGTAATGAGAGCTGAAGCCGTTAATAGGATTAAGCGCGCAAATTGGATATTAAACACAAACGGTCAAGTTGTTGGGCGAGTATCGTAATTAGTACTAGCTGAGGTTCGCTGTTGTCTGATTAAAGCTGGCTTAGTGCGAGCTCTTTGCTGTGTTCCGGATTACCGCTGCCATTATTTCTTGGTATGCGTTTAAAACACAACTAAGTTAGGTTAGTAATAAACGCAGAATATGATGTCACACCTTAAACTTAATCAATCCGGTAATAAAAATATTATCACATCGAACACTTTGGTAATAATTACAATTGGTCTTTATCGTAATTCCAGCGTATATAAAAAGTAATTGAAGGAAAAAAGTGTTTCGAGTAAGTTGTAAGACGGAGCAAAACAATTACGTTACGTTAGGGCGTGTTCAAATGTGTGTGGCTGATTATATTATCCCAATCCCGTTCTCATAAAAATCAATTTATTGAGGATTTTATCTGACTATAATTTATACAGAAAGTCTTCACATTTTCTATTTTTCATTACCACAATGTCTTCCTATTTACTTTCGCTCACCATAATCTACGATCAGGCCAATAGTCTGGATCTCGTCTATGAACAATATAGCAGACTGAGTATTTCAGAAATTTTTGCCTCCGATTTATATTTAGCATTTATAAATAGTATTATTATTTTTCAAGTATTCAACAAAGAATGAATTAATCGCTTAAGCAACAACACGCGCTGACTCACTGCTTTCGTACAAACAGCAAGTACCTAAATATCAATCAATGTTCAACCTACAATCTGTTCTATATTTGGATTTAAATTGTTTTCTTCATTATATGGTATCTATGTAGAGATACTTATTGAAAGTTCTAAGCTGTTATAGTTTGCGTAAATCAAAAAAAGTCGGAGGAAAATGTGTGCCGTTTCGTCATATTTCCGTCAGGAATTACCGTGTTCACATTAGGTAACTGCTGAATTGTTAATATTTTGTTTCCTTTATTAAGACATTCGGTATACAACGTATTGTGTATTAAATTACAGTAACATCCATCCGTATGCACCATCCCAATAAAAAACATACATACATATGAAAGAACGCCAAGGTCTTAACAAATTCTTGTACGATGAGTACTCGGATAGCAGTTTTAATGATTATAGAAGTGAGATTTAAGTGGATATTAAGTTCTTTCGAATATTCGTGAACTACTAAATGGTGTAGACATAGTGGACCCCTAGAGTGTTTGCAAGGCGGCTTTATCTCTTCAACTCTTAAACCAATCAGTCTAACAAAATTATAATCCGGAGATAATTGAGAACACTTAATCCGATAAAGCTGCGTTATAACGATGATTATAGCTCAATCTTCTTTATTAATACTTCGACAAGGAAAAAAGTCGGAGGAGGCGTATTTTCTCAATTTGAAATTTACACGATATAAGAGGTGCTTAAAGGATTTTTTTTTCACTTACTTGCTCATTTTGACTGCTATATCTATTATTCAATTACATCGAGACAATTGTAAATTTTACTTAGTACTATAACTTTCGTTAGTAGTACTAGCAATGTCGTTAATTTTTCCCTTTACTAGCGAAACATCGAAACCATTCCAAAAAAATAAACTGCCATTCGTGACAAAGTACACTTTTAAAACTGGAACACTCACATTATGTGCTACTAAGTTACAAAATTTTCCTACTTTGAAATTATTGGCTTATAAACACAATCAGCTCTTGATTTTACCAAAAATATCAGTTGGATATGTTATTGGGACTAACTACATGTTTCACCCAATAACATAATACATATCATATGTACTAACCAAACGAAAGGCACGGGATATTGTTTCAATAAATAAAAATCCGACAAGAGAATTCAATGAGCAAATCAATTTGATTGCCAACAATCTAAAGTTTGAACATTTAATCACTAATAAAGGGTACACGATGACGCTGCATTTTAACTTCGAGAAACGTCGGCATCTGTAGGAAAATTTCGCGGTTCTCGAAAATGTTCATCAATACACCATTTATTGTAAAAGTACCTGTAATAACAATCGAACATTGTCTGATCCTTTCTTTCCAGTAATAAAAGTATCGCTTTGTCTGGAAAGACAATCCAGACTCAATATTCGATCTACCTTATTTAATGGGCTTTTAAAACCGATCACGATTCGGAGGGAAACTCTTATATCCTATATCATCGGGCTTTAGAATATACTCGGTACAGAGTAATAAATAAATTATAACAAATGTCACAAATATTCATTAAAAAGAAGAAGAAATAAAGAAAATGTTTGCTCCGTGCCTAAAAACAAAGATACTACAATTAGGAGAAAATCATTGAAATACTTTAAAAGTACATAAATGAACAGATTAGAAAAAGTTAAATACGAAATTAAAAAGTACTATTAATATGCAACAGTATTTTTTTTAACGTAAACGTTATTTGTTGTTATTAGTACTAGGTACTATAGTTATCGAATAGCGTGCCCTTAAAATACTTAATGCAACGCTTATTTCCAAAATAATCTTCCATTTCTACAATCACCAGAACTTTTTGTGAATTCCGTAAACGTTCTGAGCTTTCCCTCCGCTACAAGCCGGGAATCGCTTCCGAGATTGGCGGGTGGATACTTTTCTCTATTGTAAAAAGATATATTTTTGTAAATTAATTATTCACGTACCTTTAATCCAGATTCTTGTAGCAAGTTCGTTAATTTATCCAAGAAAATACTCATCTTATCGACTCGATTAATGAGTTGATCGTTAAGCAAGTGTTATAATTAATCATCGACTCTGTAGTCGACATTATTGAAATAATAATAATAATATGTCATGGGTCTACTATTAGGTCTTCGTAGAAAACATAATCTATACGTTCTATCAAGAGTACCATAAGATATGTTCACGTAATATGAATCTACTCACCTATAGTACAATAAAGAGACGAGGGCGTGCAGCAGCAAGTTGACTAAGTGGTAGCCTGCGGGTTGCAATCCGTGCACCGCGTAGTTCCATCTGAATGTCAACACCGTGAGTGGTCGGTAAGACTTGTGTGATTGCTCCTATAACAAAGAAAATAAGAATTTAGTGAAAGAAAAATATTGTAAGCGTAGGTTCTTCAGTACACACGCATTATATTTAGTGAACAAATGGCTGTGGTATCCATTCGAACAGTTACTTTGATTGTTTCCATCTAGTCTGTAAGGTAGTCTTCTGTGTTAGATACACGTGTACTGATCGTTTCTCATCACTAAAGTCTAATGACATTATTGTAAAATCTTCACCTATTCATATATAACATGAAACAGATTTCTTTTGACCCCTGTGCCATGGATTACCAGAATAAAAAATCTAAAGGGCTTCAGCAGAGTACAGTAAATTTAAATTTAGGTTCTGTTGCAAATAATTTGTTGACTGGCTTCGTGGTCGAGTGGTTGTAGACCGTGACTGCAAAACCAGAGGTCGTGGTTTCAATTTTAACACATTACAAACATTTGTTTCACGAGCGCATTTGTCTAGGTGTAACAAAGATAGATATATAAGTATTATATCGTATGTGTAGATGTATGTTTATCAGCTGTCTGGTTACCATAACACTGGCATTTAATTGCTTGATTTGGAATCGGATAGCCATGCGTGGAATTGTCCCAATTCATTATTACGATCACTCTATGGAGAATGATTATAATAATGGTCATGGGATCGTAAATGATCAACGTTTATCCTTACAGGTTAAAAACATTGTTTTGTAGAAGCGGATCAAAACAAAACTAGACAAAACAATTAATCCCCTATTAAGCTTCTCGATGGTCCCCAAACGTCCTTCAAACTATTGGCAATCTAGAACACTGTTAGTGAACTTAACTTAGGCAACGGCTTAGTTCTAATAATTCCTCGGAGATACCAATTGCCAATCGGGAAGCAATCTATCTATCTTCACAATCTCTTCGAATTCGACGACAAATTCAAGGTAAACGATACAAATTTATTCGTGGTATAAGTAAAAGAAAAATTTGCGCCCTTCATTCGTCGAAAAGATCCTTAAGAAAGAGAAATGTGTTCCTTAATTAAAAATATAAGACGATTCTTTTGTACTCATGTAAGAGAAAACTTTACATAAACTCAGCCGCATACCCATAACACTTAAAAATATTTTCAGATTTAACACATACAATTCCGTGTAAAAACAATTATTTTCCACTCATAATGTTTAAATACATCTCTTCGCGTGACAATGCGGTAAGCAAAATAAAAAAAGGCTGACTCAGTATTCATTTTGCAGCGCTCTACTGACCCGTTGAAACTGAAACGAAACCCCAGGGATTTCGTCGCAAACACTATTTAATAAAGCAACGGTGACAAATAAATAATGAAACAAAGGAAATTACCCCTAATAATAACATGTTCTGTTTAGTTCATCGCAAGGCACATTAAACATTCATTGACTGTTTTGGTTTAAGGAATTTAACTCGCACAAACACTACTTGGTAAAATAAGCGAGCATGAGGATGACAGGTATATGTTCCAGTTGAACGGCCGCTGCAAGTTTGCGGTGTTAAAAAATCCTGCGTAATTTGATCATATGAAGACTCTCCCAACCAAAGCAAAATATCAAACGATCGAACTTATTGCAAAGTAACAGTAAAGCAACGGAAACCAGCGATAGATCTGGTGCACTTTCGGTTGTAGTACGTAAGATGCAATATTTGTAAACTGCGTATTTTTTTGATACTATAATCAATTACATTAAATAAATTTTCTTTTCACTTAATTTTATCTCATGCAATAAAGTAACGCACACAACATAAAATACGGTGTAATAGTAAATCACGATAAAACAAGCATATTACGAAATTCATAGTACCCTAGCATAAGCAATGTTTCTTCCTAAAAGTATACGAGTACAGCGAGCGATATAAGAAAATTGCAACGCGTAGCTCCACATTTGCTTGAGATCATGCCACGTTAAACAATGCACTCGAGCCATAAATCTCAATTGCATGCTAGGCTATGCAAAGCGCAAAAAATAAATCAACTTTATGGAACAAGTTGAACGTACAAAAATGTCGCTGTCCCATAAACATGATTCATGGTCGAACGAAATTAGTAACGGAACGGCAATATCGCACGGGTCTTTAAATGAAATTCCGTGGCAGATATCACGTTGTACACGGATGGTGGATGGTGTCGCGGTGTCGTGGCATCATTTATCGCGCCGAAACTGTGTTAGTCCTAATAAATAACATTTGACGCAATACCGAGCCCCATTTTTATTCGTAAAATATAACCAACACTGACGTGAACATGATTTCGGTTCACTATCAGCTGGTGTGGAATTTGCATGTTTGAAACACACTTAGTTAGTGGAATTGACATATAATAATAACACTAATATATGGTAATATTACTAATGTCAAAGAATACGAGATCTATCTGGTCTAATATATGAAGCTTTACGTTGCTATTATTAAATAATATTCTTTAATGATCCAGTCGAGCTGCTCGGAGTAATCTGAACCAATTGACAGTTAAATAACGCAATAAAGTATTCGACTTGCTGTAACGTAGCGTTGCTTAACTAAACATAGAAGTATATCGTCGAATTCGCAAATTCAAAGAGAATTGCAAGCAATCTCGGTTGGTATCGCTTTTACGAGCTTTAGTTACATTATTAGAAACATTATTGTATGATATAAACTGATAACAATATGTCGATATTGATAGCAAATGTGGCAGCGGGAGCAGAGTACAACAGTAGATCACTTATTTGACGTGTTATGGTGCACGTTGCCGCACTTTGATTGTGGTGTGCACTTTTAAAAATATTAGACTGCATATAATCATGAAAGAAGTGTAAAATCCATTGTTGCTATTAGGTGCAGAAGCATGTAATTGAAGTCATATCGTAGGCTTAGTGGTAGGTTGTTTAAATGTGACAGTCCTCAATTATTCCTTTCACGTACTACTAGTTGTTTCCAACGAAACTCGTTCTATATTTCTATACGAATGTGACTAGAGCTGACAATATATATATATGTCGGAGCGCAGGTTTTGCAAATCACTGAACAAGACTGCCCACACTACTACTATACACGCCATCTGTCGGTCGATCAGCGCAACGTCTCACGAACACCGATGGAATCAACAAAGCAA
>DWUN01002703.1:0-13308 GCA_018249975.1 Passova gellias
GCAATAATTCATACCTATTTTTATTTTGATGAATAGATACAATTTTATTACATGTACTTCAGTATTTATTTATTTATTTATTCTTTATTGTAACCTAAGGGATTACAAAGGGCGGAGTTAATGCCAGGTGGCATTCTCTGCCAGTCAACCGTCAACAGTACTCTGAAGCAAAGATAACAAATAAAATAAAAAACCTCATAAAAACACTTACATTTGTGTGCGAAGAGAACTTGTAATACTTTGACATATTCATCCATCATTTCATACTTTAGCAAGCTTTGTAAAAGTCTCATCACTGCATCATCATTGTACTCTCGTAGCACTGTTATACTGAATGTACTAGCCCTGAAATTTAAAACGATGAGATTAAATTACCTTGTGGCATTTCAAATAAGGGTAACAGGATAAAAGTAAGCCAAGGAAATAGATCAAATGGCATTAGCCGACTCTGTTGGCTTATTTCAAAAGAAAAACAAATTTTTCAACATCTGATTAAAAATAACATAAAATAACTGTTTACTACATTCAGATACATCACAGAAAAAATATTTGTACATAGATTATGAAAAAAAAAACAATATCTATAGTCAATTTTGAATTATCACAAGCAAACCACAGTTCCCATACCCAGACAACAGATGCGCTCCACACATACATTTCAAAATACATATGGATAAATCTAGAAACAGCCTCAGAAAAAACCCTTATGCTCATCACACACCTGTTAGAACTGGGTAAGTATATAAGCGACAACGTCCACTTCAGGTTTGATAAATCACTAGTTTTTTTAATCTGAATGGTCACATAAATTATTATAGGTGATAAATGCTGTTCACTAAATTATGCCGGTATACAAGAGATTTGGTTATTGTAGGAATGAATTTTAATGTAGTGTTGTAACATTAATTTACAATTACCAATTAATTGCTACATAAAACCACACGTTTTTATTGTATTAAAGATTGTCTATGGTTATCATAAACTGGCAAGTAATATACATAACTTACTTGTCTTTCAGAATCTCTTGAAGATATTTTGAAGCATCTAAAAGCTCATCAGCGAGTACTTGATCCGAGAACCATGAACTTACCCAACAGTTGTGCCAAAAGCATACTAGTGGGTAATGATCTTTATATTTCTCACTGAATTCTAACATGTACTTCTTAAAAACCACTAATGTCGCTTCCGATCTGTTTGTAATGGAGTCATGTATTAATTCTTTTAGAATAATTCTATAAAAACTTCTCAGTCCATCATATTTTGAGTAACATTTCCTCAATATGAACAGACCGTTTTCTGTATTACCTTTCATGTATTGAGCTTTTGCTACATAATGTAGAAACTCTCCGTTTCTCTTGTACAGGTATGGGTCCAATTTCATTACATATTTTTGCAATAACAAAACTGCATCCACTTTTCCAGATATACTTGCATTTCTAAATAGTTTTTTTAATGTTACTTCTGTAATACATATCCTTTTCTCATAGCAATCTGTGATTATTTGTGTAAATTGCTTACTTTTGTTCTTTGCAAACAGATCTAACACAGACTCGTTCAGCTGCTCAAGAGTCATAGTGGTTACATCTTCCTTTTTCTCATCACCGTCGACTTTCATACAGTATCTTAAACTCAAGTCATTTCGATTGAAGAGAATATTTTTCGTCGACCTTTTTTGTCTTTGTAACAACTCGTTAGTGAAAGCGTCAATGGCATCTATTGTGAAAACTGCTGTTTGATAATTCGTTTTTGGCAAATACTTTGTTAAAAGATTTGTTGCGAATAGTCGTCGATAATTCAAAGGTATTTTCAACTGTATCATGATTCTTTGAAGATTTTACAGTAAAATTAAAGTTCATATAGATTACTAGTGTCAGCCTGCCAGTCTACTAATCATTTTATACTTAATACATATTCAATTACAGTACCTCTTACCAGTTTAAATAGGGAAATAGTGGTTACACAGTAAAGCTATATAGCTTTGAACAAATTAAACATGATATATTTTTAATATTTTGCAAAGTAGCCCATAAAATGTTGATGTTATGCGACTATGATTGACATTAGCCATGTACATTGTACAATATACAACATAGACAAGATAACTGACAAAGACCGTGAAAGACATTAGAATTAGAAATGACATCTCTTTTGATACGCAAGACATAATGAAAACTTAAAAATTGTATCTCATCAACAAAACTAAAATTATACCAAATATTGCATTTAAAGTAAACTATTCTATATGAAAATAACTCAATGCTGTATTCAAAAAGTGGTTAAATTGCCATCTTTTGGTCCAATTTAATTTAGAATAGTTGAAATGTTACCGATCAGAATAACCGCCATCTATTAGTGGTCCATATCAATTATTTTTTTCTTATAATGTTTCCTAGATGTCACTACTTATTTGTATTTCTACCACACAACTTGGATGTTTCATGAATGAAATAATAAAAAAATTAAATCAGCTTCATGCTCCTGAAAATCGAATTTTAAATAGTATGGCAATAGGTCTAGTTTATTTTAAAGTATTTTTTTGTTTTAAATTTGGAACTTTTAGTGTATTTTTTGTATTTCTTCATTGAGGAGTGTATTTATTTTTTATTTAGAAGTTATAAAGCGTTTGTAAAGTTGAATATCACTTGTAATAATAGGCACTGAAGTAAAACAACCGGATAAAACGAATACCTGATAATTCTCAATAATGTTGTATAAGCTGTATCATTTATTTTTAATCCGCACAAAGCCAGAAAGAAAACCGTAGTGTACCCCGTACTATTATTTTCTTTTCTAATTACCTAATTCTTTTCAACCGGTCCAGCCCGGTCTTACGAGTGTAATGATGCATATGATGGTTTAAGAAGTTCTTACGTGATAACTAATCTTTTCTATAATAACAAAATTTTCTTCAAAATACCTGTGAATTTATTTTTAAAATCTTCGAAACCCCAAAAAAAATAAAAGAAAACAAATTGTCACTGACATATCTATCTATGAAATAAGCAAAAAGATTGTATATTAATGTTGGGACACTCAATACACGTAACGGATTACCAATTCCATAGATATCGTATGACGCTCCAGTTTTTTTTAAGTTTAAAAGTGACCGCCGACAACGATCGCCTGTCGATTAACATGCTGCTATTAGTCGTTAATGCCAACTGCGCAGCGGGTGGCGACAAGCGAATGTAGTTTGAAGATTCCACATTTTGTATTTACGATCAAGACACGACATCGAGCTTACCATTGACAAATCGACAAATTGATGTAAAATGTAAATGGTGGTAGTTGTTGGTTACACTTGTAGTGGATGTTATTTTTCTGTGGTGGTGGTAATACAGCTCCAAGTACGTATATAATGAACAAATTATAACGTACCTATTACTAATTGATCTTATATTATACGATTTAGTAAAACCTGCTTTACTTTGTCGATTGAAAAAAAATCTGGTTCAATTAACAGCTGGGCAACGGGACAGTGGTGTATGAGGGAGTTAGTGATAATATATTAAGAAGAAAACGGACTAGTCATGTTAAGTTACAATACAAGGTAAAATATTATAGAACTTTCAAGAAAAACCATTTATATTTAGCAAACGGTAAAACTAAAATAATTAATGGAAAAAATGTCTTTGATCTCATGTTTTCATACTCTGTTAAAAATTATTAAATTTTTTGGTAAAACTATTTTCCTTTTTCCATCCTATTGTGTCTATTAAGTGACGAGTCGTGTCGTAATGTCTGAAAGAAGATAGGTAATCA
The DNA here is from genome assembly GCA_018249975.1 of Passova gellias. NCBI lineage: Eukaryota > Metazoa > Arthropoda > Insecta > Lepidoptera > Hesperiidae > Passova > Passova gellias. The sequence continues at coordinate 3,763 of DWUN01002703.1, forward strand.
CAATGCGTGTGCGTTTCAAAGCTCTGGCTGGTAGGTATAGTTTAAGTACGTTATCTAACTGACTGTGAATAGGTCGGCGATACTTCAACATGACATTGGTGTATATTATGTCTAATCTGCACCTAATATAATTATATAGTTGTAATTTATAAGCTTGTTGGCAGTAGTGTCACTATGCACATTTTTTTTAAAGTAACTATAAAAATATGAGATTCAAAATGCTCAGTTAATTGGAACGAGAATTAAGAAAACGTATGTACCTACATCATAATATGAATTGTGCTTCCATCTGGTGTATTACTCTTATAACGTGGGGTTTGATAAAAAAACGTGAAAAGGGCACTCCCTGAAAGCTGCCAAAGCTGTCTTTATATTTTTAAGGAAAAAACATTTTGGAGCCATTTATATTTTATTTTAGAGTATATTACTTACATCTTATTTTAGAGTATTGTCGAGTTTATTACAAAAGTGGAACAACAATAACTTACGAAGAGACTTGCGGAGCCGTTATCACTTATTCTCACTTACCATACATATCGGCCGGCACTTTTCGCGGCGATCATCGTATCAAAGAGCGGCGGCTAGCCTTTATTGTTCTATTTCTGTTCGAAGCTATATGATTTATTTATTTACCTATGTTACTTTCTCTACAGATATAACTCTGGTTACTATTTACAGTACAAATAAACAGTCCGACTTAAGACTGTAAATTAGATGTCGGCAAAATATGTTAGAAATATTTTATTTCGCACATTGCTTCAGTAGTACAATAATACAACTTTATAGAAACAAAATACCTGTACTTAACTTATCCTTCTTTAGCCATAAAAGTGGCAACTGTGATAACAGGATACAAATGGAGTCAGTACTCATTTGATTGTGCATTTTAAAATTAAAAAAAAGGAAATTCTTTATAACATAATAGATAAAAAGAAACGAATAGATAAACACAACGGGCTTTATTCCTTGCACATCACTGTACAGAAACCAGTAAACAAAATTAACAAGTGTCACAAGAAAACAGTGTTAATAAATTATTCTAATAACTTAATTCACGGTTTTTATTTGTTAACGTATCACCGCATTCTAATGTTTACGAACCTCTATTAAAAACTAAATGAATCTTACACCACTTACAACCACCCACACTACAAAATAACACTACTCTAAGCACACCGTCAATTAATGTTGCAATTAGTCATATTAAAATAGGATTAATACTTTCTTGGCGTTACTCACATAGCATTAGCTGTTAAAAAAGTTGACGTACTACCGTTTTATGAGAAGCTCCCAACATGGAACAGTAATATGGCGGTGTTTGGCTATGAAGGCTCGTTTTAAGCTGGTCACCCCGGTGCATCGAGGTTTGTAGTTAGAATTAAATGGGCCCGCAGGCGTACGGTAGAACCGCTTCTTAATCGAATGAGTTATGCTTCGTTCGGTCCACGAATGCAGTTATCATCACGGACAATTTCTGAACAAGCTTGTTGCTAATGAAAATGTTTGCTCCCGTCATTACCCCACAATTACGTACGTGTCGATTGTCTTAAATTGGCGACGCAAATTGGTTCACTTCGCTGTAAGACGCGATGATTAGAAATGACTACATTTTCAACACAAGTATAGTTTTAACACTAGTTTTCTTGTGTTTAAGATACCGTCAAGTCTGTAAAATGCATAATAAATTAATTATATAATTATGTCAATTTTTTGAGTGTTTATTATATACATAATATATAGTTTTAAAATTGTTATATAAATTCAACAGGCGCTTAGATACGCTACCTTTTTAGTATCATTCACATCCAAAAGAAAAAAGAACATTTTAATCCCATACTCATATCTTGCCGATAAAGAAGCGACAAGCGAAGTACATCAGTTACTTTAGTAGTCCTGAATAGAATGGGTACACATTAATGATTTTGAAATGTAATAATTGCATCTATTGTATACCTATTCCTTTTTCTGGCACACAATGTCGAATAAGGACTGGGACTCATTTAGATCATTTCCTTACGCTTAAAACTGTCACAATACCATAGATTAAAGGAAGGCCCCCAAAGATATAGAGTTACAATGGCTTGTCGTCGTCGATAAAATCTGAATAGCTGAATAGTTATCGATTGTAGATCCCGCAGTATGTTGTGATACCCTCATTGTGCTGTCTTCACCCCTATCATTGGAGGATGCTAAACTAGGCGTATCTACGGAACAATGCTCTTTATTCCACGCCTGTCTTGTCGCGACATTATCCTATATCGAGATTCTGTTATTGTTTGCATCAAAAGCCGCGCCACGTAAGTTCCTATTATAAGTATAATATTTTTTGTTTTTGGTAATTGGGGTGGCAGGATCGACATTTTTGGATTTAATGTAATTTTTAATTCATAGGTACTCTATATCCCCTCAATGCGTATTTAGGGATACTTAGCAACTATTCTAATAATATTTTGAACTTGACTAAACTTCAATTTAGGCCCTTGAATGTTACCTACTTGAACGACTATCATTTAAAATTCGGAATATATATTTTCTTGCTATATTCGGAATAGTACAGGTACTAAAAATTTGCCATACAATCACACAAAACACGAGAGCACTCCGCTAAGATAACATAGCGGTCAAGGGCCAAGGCGGTCACGAATATTGGTTTGTCGCGTGGCGCGGGGAACGTCAATTCGTGAAACCGAATTGCTATCGGCACGCCGATCGACATCCACAACAAGACACAGTTCGCTCTTGTGATCTTCAGCAGATATATCGATTAAAACATTTCGGTATATCCTCTCGCAATGTAAATCACGAATCTGTCAGGGCGCTATCACTGATGACTATTCTTTTATCCCATAAGTTCATCACTTTGAACTTGTCATCGATCTGTCTTGCTGGCGTGTCGTATCGTATACGAGAAACGATAGGCAAAATTATTAGACCAAAATCTAAAACCTACTTTTGCCTATCTTTGGCAAGAAGAAAAAGTTTGACAGAGTTTTCTTTGACTGTTTGTACAATACCCATTTTGTTATTTGAACTAAGCAGTTTAGTACGCCAATAATATCTTGAGACCGTCACACCTTCAGCTAGTGTGTAACAAATTAATACAGTAAGATAATTATGTCTTATCATTGGACTTACGTAATTATATTTTAACATGTCTAGTAAATTCATTGATTATTTTTGCGCTTTGTTCGCTGCTCTCCGTTACAAACGTTCAACTAGCTGTGATACATGCACCTAATTCGAGTATACGAACATATGTAATGTAGGTAGATATATAATGTATGGAATTAATAAAAATCGTTGTGCATGAACCTTGCAGATGTAAAAAACGTTACATATCCTGATGTATACATAAACAAAACAACCGTGAAAAGTTTTGGGAAACAAAATTACTTTTGAAGATAGGTTTATGGAAGAATTTATTCTCACAATTAAAACAAAGTTCACTTACAATGAGACTTAAAATTAAACGGAACATAAATAGTAAAGTTTCGAGATACTTTGATTCCTTAAACTTGTCCATGTCATTAAGAAGTATTTTGGTATTATAATAATTTATCATGTCCTTGCTGTAATTTAACCGTAATGTATATCATCATTATACTCCTGACAATAGTAATTCTAAATTGCATGTCATCACTATAGAAATTTGCAATTAATAAAGATATATGGAACAGATTTGTACAGTTTCTCGGAAAATAGCTATTCTGTTTATTTTTGTATTCGCCTATCGGGCATTGTTACAGCTTCCGTCGCAGCAGATGTGGCTTTGTGTTGGAGGATGACGGCCCGAAATGGAACTAACCAATGGCCAATTTGTCATGTTTAATAATAGGTAGATAAAATATTAGCACTCTATTGTACAGTTCACAGGGCTTGAATGGCATTTTGTATAAATAAATTGGACAACTGAATTTAGCCGGTAAAAATTCAAATATTAGATGGAATGACATTTAGGGAAAGTAAATAAGTAGAGTATAAATTTTAATCAAGATAAATGAAAGCTAGTCTGAGTAGTAAATAACCAGGGCCTTGGTGTTATAAGTATACTATAAGTAAAACATATCATACGGAATTCCGAGGCCCGGTCTAGGCCGGTCCATCTTGTGATAACGAACGGCTTCCAGTTTTCTGAAGGTACACGCGTAATTTACTGTCATTCGCATATCGGCTACGAAACCACAGTCCATAGTAACTGCCATGCTCTATTTATTCAGTTTTGTTAAAATTCAAGAGTGTGGTGTTAGTTTGGAAGAATAATTTAAGTGCAGACTAACTGCACTAATATTACTAACAGTCACATTCCTACAGTCCTATTCGAGGTTATTAAGAATGGGCATGGGCGGCAGTGGTTACTTGTGAATGCTGTTTGGTTATTTGCTACTTTCTTCACATAAAATAAAGGAATGTTTTTCCAATTTAAAACCGACAATAATACTATTGCAAAGCTAATGTACACGTTAAATTCTCAACCCGTATAAATACATAAGTGTGTCGCATTATTCAGTTCCGTAACCGCAATTGACCTTTTACCGCGGATTCAGATCTAGACCAATGTTCACTTACTGTTCTTGCCTTTTCTATTGAACCGAGAAAAGTAACCAAGACAATTGAACTTCCATTTCTCTGGTATATTATAAAGAAAGTCTCGGGTGGCTACAATTCGTCCAGCCTCCGTTATTAATTTTTTTGCAACATAATGCTAATCTAATAGTTATGCAAACAATTTCGTGGTTCCTATTATTAACAGGCTGGAGCGGTGGTTTTTTAATAGTTAGGGTTAGGAGCAGACAGGGTTCTGCTTAACGTAGGATTTAATTGATTTCCGGTAAGGTGTGTGTCATCATCAATGACATTGGTTTGTCATATTTTATTCCAATTCTTACAGATTTTATGACGTGTAGCATAAACTTTGCACTACTAGTAAAATAATATACGCAGTGAAAACAGAATATAACTAAATTACTAGAAGGTTCAGATAGAAACATTATGTCTATTTACGCACATGTTCTCGAGGAAGTTTAAATTAAAGAAAAAATAATGAAGGTAATTTTCCAGAAAAAATTATAACTGTTCCTAATTATTTTACCTAAGCTACTTTTTTATACATGACTTGTTTCTCATGTCTGACCCAAAAAACGAGCATAGTAAATCTTAATAAGCCGTGATGGATTATGATATCAAGCTTAGGGAGAGAAGGATCACGACGAAATAATCAAGGGATAATATTAATTGAATCAATCGCTCCACGTCGGGATTAACCTCGATAGTTTTGTTTGAAAATAATTGAGTTAAATTTATAGACAGCACAAACCAATTTGAATGTCTGGAACATAATATGTTAAACACATCAAATTGAGGATCTTTTCCTTGTTGGCTGCGATACAGGGTATTGAAAATTTGTTTCAATTATGTAACAATCATAATTGCAGTCGCTGCTAAACTAGGTAGTTACCTATTAATGTGAAAATACAGAAGTTACTTGTTATGTATTTCTGATTTCTAGGAACCAATTTCTTGGGACAGAGAGAGACCTACTTAGTTATAATTAATTTTTGGCTGAAAATAATAGTGCCCTTATTCGCGATGGAACTGCGGTGATGAGGAAAAATGGTTCATTATGGCTAAATTTATAACATTTGCAAATTTTATACCTATAACTAATTGCACGCATCATTTTCTCTACAAATAGTTAATAATAGACGCGCCTCGTGACTTTTAATTGAGTCTTATTATTGGCAACTTTTGAAAAGATGACAACTTTTAGCAGTTAAGATGCCATAGTTTAGTGCAAAAAACACGATAATAAATAAGTTATTGAAGTTATAGTCAACATCTCTTTAAGTTCCACCTGTACCTTATTTGCGTAATGTAAACAACCGTAAGTAATTAAATGTACCACCATCGGCGGGAACTAATTAAACTTAGTCGAACACAAACATATTGACAATCGAAGCATCTGAATGCCAATTCATTCCTTGGCCAATTAAATGAATTTGTGGTAAGATCATCGTCGCAAATAGCGTTTCTCGAATATAGATTGCAGTAAATTATCAATGGCCATTACTTACATTATCACTGATTTGGTTAGCACGTCGCCTCATGATAGTTGGTCTAAAGGCGCCGAACACATAAATTGCTTAAGAAAACTGACCGCCCACAGACTTCTGAATGCAAAGCGCTGGAGTGGATAAAATGCTGCATTTTGATTGTACTCGTTAAATATATGAGTGTAGTGTAAACAAACTAATTATGTACATTTAATTTACTCTATCTGCAATAACTTCAGTGAATGCAACAATAGATCGTTTGTGACTACGCTCGTCTCAGACAAATGATTGTCACAAATCAACAAATTAACCCATTTTGGTCATTAAACGGTTCGTGCGTCATATTCACAATTTTACTGGAATGAAATAAACGTTATTGATACTTTTATTTTAATAGCTAGAAATTAATATGTATAATGTAAAGTAGAAGTGAAAAATATCGTCTCGCGAAATTACAGTACATTTAGGCAAACGTAACACGTGATACCAGAACTTTTAATATATATAAATATATATGAGTAGTCTAAATATTGTTCAAGTGAAGAAGATTACTGATCTGAGCACAGTAGCTCTACATTATCGGTCCACCGTTTGTAAAAGAACGACAAATGCCAGTAGCCGCTCATGGTTAATTTACGTTGTCGAACAATTGTGATTGGCTTTATTAGGGTAGTTTATGATGCGGCGAAATCAAAGACACCGATAAGATTATAGATAGGACCTTAAGGTACGAGTCTCACGAATATTTTGAAATATAGACAATTAAACAAGAGTAATCATCTAACCAAGATAGGTTATATACGAGTATATGACATCTTATTTATAGATAAGAGAAACGCATTGTATAAGGTTGATTTGAACAGGAATTTTATTTAAAATGAAAATAATTGTATTTTCATATTCGCCGAATTAATATACAAATATGGGTTATGTTTTTTGAATTCACAATGAATATTTGATTAAGTATTAGTTCTATTAGTAAACACAGTAGAAGTATCATAAAAATATATAGAGACTTTTGTAACGAAGTCTCTTGAAGTGACATTGAGTATCTGAGACAAATAGATTGTCAACACCTAAAAGGTTGCCGAATTTGCAATTGCTCTGAACAATTAATGTCTTACCAAATAGGTAGGCTTATATATTTTCACGTATACGGCTCTTTCTTACGTCCTCGTGAGCTGTGTGACAAAGCCCTAAGATTTCAGATAGAACTGTTAGGTTCCGCTATAAATCTCATTCGCAAAGAAAATAGAAATGCATAGTGGAGTCTATTTCGCAATTTACGCAGATAACTCTATTGCTCCTTTCAATGTAAATTACTCTGAAAGTGTATGGAAATTGTTTTGTAAGCGTAAACTTTGCACATAATCCTTAAATGGCACCGAACATTCTTGCTTTATTTTAGACCTTTAGTTGACATGTATACCTATAATATTTACGGTTATTTTTACATTTCTTTAAATATTCCTATTTTTCGATGAACATCCGACGTGGTCTCGTGTCGGATATTAGATTCTCCCAAAGCACTTACTTAATATTTTGTTCTCTGTATTCAATTGTAAAAACACCTCTTGTATTGCTAGTAGCGCCACCAATCGGAAAAACTTAGAACAATATTTTTAATAATGCGACTACAAAGAGAGTATTATGCTTTATATTTATTGTCACATTACAGGAACTACGTCGCCAGGTCTATTCTCAAGTTTTATCTTTAGACGAGGCTTTACCTTTTATCATTTATGACCATATAAAATGCAGGATATATTAAAACACATCAGAGGTTTTCTGCGAATAGACAATGAACAATGTGCACGACCGTCTCAAGCGAGCCAGAGACAATAGAATGTGCCCTTAACTTTCATGTGATACTGAGTTAGATCTTACATGGAACCAACGGGACAGTGCCGTATTTTAAATTAGACGCCTTTCTGAAGTGGTCCGAGAGTTCCGAGCTTTTGGTCTCGCGCGAGTATCGCTTAAACCGTCAAAATTTTATCAATAATGAATATGGGACATAAAATGCCTGAAGACTACCTGAAAGGTTGCAATCGAAATCAAAATCCTTAACTAGACCAACACAACAAAGCTGAACTAATGAATTTCAATTAAAGAACGTGACAAAATGTGAAATAATGTAATATCATAGGTAAATCAAATGTGTGGACAATCCCAATAGTAAAAAAATGCTATACAAATTATAAAAGTAAATCTATGGTGGTAAATTATATTACATGCTACTGATACACGTATATTTACATTACAGTTATTCACATAAAGGTACCGATGTTATAAAGCAGAGCTAATGTTGTATCACTCCGAATTAAAGCTCATTGGCACCTACGGCTAAACAAAATGGGCGAGTACAATATAATACTAATATATTTTTACAATATCGTATATACAATAAAAATGTATGTACAAATAATATGGCTAGGGCGATTATTGGCATAGCTCTCTTTCAAGAGGTGATCACTCATCGAAAAATATACTGACTAATTAACGACACAAATGAGAAAACAAATGAAGGTTCCTATGAAGCGTGGTAATTGTAACGAGAATTTTACTCAAACCGTCACACATTCGACACCTGAGCACTGTTGTACGTACAATTATAATATAATCTAAAACCTTATAAAACTCGTAAACCTTAAATGTTTCGTGATTATGAAACATTAAAATGTGTCACCGATTTGATTCGGTTGTGATGTGACGTCAATTAAAATACATTTGCTTACTGGGGTTTCACAATTAGGTCGGTTTGTACAGCGTCAATTTCACTTCAATCGGCACATGTTTAGAGTAGTTCAATATAGAGAACACAAGATGGCGGCTTTATATTTAATCTAAACTTTATTGCAAACAATTCTAAATAACAAATCACTTCGGAACCATCGACTTGACACATCAAAGAGAACATTATTATAAATATAGTAGCGTAGGCAGAAAGTAAACTTTCCTGATTCAGAAACAATAACAAAAAAGGTATATTTTTGTTATCGGTGCACGAATAATTATTATTTTTAAGTTCGATTATGGTAATAATATTAAGGAAAATGTGTAAGACGCTAATATATATATATTTTTATGCACAAACACAAACATTTATTACTGCTATTAAATAACATCTAAGTATGTACATACAGAGCGAGCAATAAATCGTAATAAAAATCTGTTCTATTAAGATAAATGATATGCAAAATGAGAAGATTACACTCAGGTCATGGACAAATGAAAACGCTACAATTCAATTAAACTCTTGGTATATTTAAACATATGGCATTTGAGAACTGACTAGACTTACAGTTCTGATTCATTTGATTGATTTTTAATGAGATTGTCTGATTGACCGTCATAAAAAAATGTGACAGCGCTATTATAAGGTAATGAACGATGAACACTACAAATACAGTAGCCCTAGCACGAACTTTACCAGAGTTGTAAATGTTACGGTATCGAGAATACGATACCTTTACACTACGTTTACATTAGTCGG
>DWUN01002704.1:0-13308 GCA_018249975.1 Passova gellias
GTGTCTGGTCGTAATAAAAATATCTATATAAGTAATATATCGTATGTATATATGTATGTTTATCAGCTGTCCGGTTATCATAACACGGGCATTAAATTGCCTAATTTGGAATCGGACAGCCGTGTGTGGAATTGTCCCCAGATATTATTAAAAACATGTATTATTCTTTACTTAACCCGGACCAAACAACTGTGAGATTTTAAATCCCATGTAAATATTAAGCAAAGCGCTCCAGTCGCTTAAAGGCGAACACTGGATGGACGGGGACGAATGACGCGTCGGGACTACATAATATGTCCTTGATAAGACCATCATACATATTTATGTTATGTTAGTTGGGCAAGAGCGGACGGGCTAAGTAAAGAAATTATGAAGCGATGTTCCGTACAATTTATTTGGAATTAACATTGAAAATTAAATGTAATTAAGTTTGTAATGGGATTCAAGAACTTATTAAACCTCTTGTATGAACAGATTATTTCATACATGGATTGTTTCACGGCAAAATATGAGCAAGTACGCATTAACAAAAAGAGTTCAGGTTTCAGTCAGGAGGATCCTCTCCCCGGAATAATTAAGCAAGAAATTCACGTACTTAGGTACTAGTTTTTATAGTGAAAAATTATATGGTGCAGTGAGTGGGCGATTCTTATCTCGCACGTAAGGAAATCACAGCTAAAAGTTACTTTTTATATATAACAAAATAATCAAATTAAAAACACGGACGTAAATTCTACTGTGTTCTAAACACCCCTAAAATTGTATAATCGACATCTGTATCGTAGAACAAAACAATATTATCATAGAATATGTTCCCGCAACAAATCCCCGCGGTATGTAAATATATAAATTATACCGATTGCATACATTGAACTTGATAATACCTAACTATTTTAATTTTAATGATATAGGTACATCAATATGGAGTTTGCTGACGTAACTTCCTTACTACGTTAATGTCACATTCTAGTGACTATGACTTATTTCATTACCAACCGAAGCGCTCAAACTAACCGGTCGATAATAATCCATAATTGAAAACTATCTCAGAATAATCTTCAATAAGTAATTCTTAAATAAGTAAAAAATAAGTACATTCGTACAAGTTAGAATTCTAATTGGAATAGAGTCCAATTAGAATTCTAACTTGTACGAATGTACTTCCTTTTCGATGTTTCCTACCTAACTGCCAACCAAAAAAAACATCACAGATAAAAAGAATAATAAACAATCCCTAAATACAGTTCAGTGATATGCCACATTCTGGTTCTCGAACATTTTTATCAGCGGTCGCCTTTCAATAAATCAGACGCGAATGCGAAGACATTCGTGTACGGAACGCTTGTTCGTATTTTTCTCGGGTCCCGTTGCACGACATTGAGGCGAAACCTTGACCCAATGTTTGCAACTATTCGTTGTTTTGAACGTTTCCCGGCGGCCGGTCGAGCTGCGCGTGGCTTCCTGATCATTCCATTTTTAAACATTCACATTCTAATACCACGGGCTTTATTTGAATTTCAATTGAATATTTTATTGCGTTGCTTGTGTTTTGAATTGACGCAGGCCCGTAAATAATGTTATTATACGTATACTTACTCGTAAATACGTTGTTTATTTGTTCGCTTACACAATGTAAAGATACATTTGTAACTATATTCAAATTACAACGTGTTATTTTCAGTTTAAATGAACATTGTGTTTTACTAGACAATATCCCACTCTGCTACGTATCAAAAGTATACAATTACACAAAAAATGAGATTATAATAATGTGGATGTACCGAAAGGAATATTTAATTTATACCGTTCGTAAGGAAATAGAAAACTGTAATCCTACCTCATCACAAACCGCTCCCCTATTTCTTTCTCTGCATATAATTGCATTTTTTCCTGTAAAAAGTGCTTTTCGCCTCGAGCGCTGATTTACGCATACTAGGTGTGCAATAATAATGCTGTCTAAGAAAATGTTTTTACCCTAATACGTGATCCCTAAAAAATATGCTGTAACCAGATGAAGTAAGGTACATTATTGTTTGCAAGTGGTACTCCCGTATTTACAGAAAACGTTGTGTAAAGAAACTGTTTGGGGAGTCTCGCCGCCACTCACGACCCTCTTTTTTCGTAACAATTTTTCCAGCGCCTTCTTAATTGTGTAAAAACTTTCGGGCTTAAGTAAAAAACGCTCCGAGAATATCGTAAAGATGCAAATATTTTAAAATACGACAGTATGTATATTATTTAGCGTCATATACTTGACACTCCGACAGTCTACTTTCATAACCTGTGCATTTGATTCCTAACCAACACAAATATTAAATGAATAATTGTTTTGTGCCTGCCTGTAATTTTTTTATATAACTATATTCTACACTACACTTTATGTACAAAATATGTCTAGTAACGATAAAACAGGATTTGCCTATTTTGGGATCAAATGGCAATGTTTGAAGTTATACCGAGTTATTATTAAGTTTTGTTCACAATACAATGGCATGATATAAAAATATAACTTCTAAGTAAATACGTAGGTACCGTAATAGCGAAGTATGCCGATACCTACTATTGCAATAATTAGTAAAGTTTCTTAAAGATACGATGAATTAAATAATTTGAAATATTTTTAATATACAATAAATTAAAAGTTACGCAGCTCGTCCAAGATTTCCGCAATAAAAATCAGATTTAGGTGCCTCACTTCGAACAATGACTTTCTTTAACGCAGTCGTTATTAAAAATATACCCGCTGTTCCCCTACAAAGAAAGTTGACTCATAATACGGGCCGGCATAATTTTTCCTTTAAAACTTTTTGATTAGATAAAATAATGGGGAGGTGAGGGTGCGCGAGCCTCGCGGCGATGCGCCAATATCGGCTGTTCTAATTGTTGTTTTCAACGATGCCTTCTTTGTAATTCAAAAATACCATTTGTTTGTTTTCGGTATTTCAGATTGTTGGGTAATCGATCAGAAGTACCTAATTACTGCTTACATTAGATGTATTAAAATTTTATTTTCTATAAATTACCTTGTTATAAGTTACATAACATTATTACACTTCCACTCAAATGTACATTAAGATGTCCAAACACTAGTTAAGATAATGTATATTTACGCAGATACTTAAAGCTTTTAGTGAGCTTATTGGAATCCTATCTAATTAAACCTGTTTGAAGTTCGAAAATCGATCACGACGACCCCTTTTTTCTTCATAAAGCAACCCTCTGTCGAAATTGATTGAAAAAACATCGACAGTTGAGTTTGACAACCTTTTTAAAGCACATTCTGAGTATGTATGTGTGCGTTTGATAGATTTCTATTAATTGGATTTAATTTATTTTATTACAGTGCTTCTGTTTACTTTTACTTCAATCGAATGCGGTTCAAGGAAATTTATTGTAGATAATAACTATATGGAGCTGACAAAACTTAGATTTCGAATGAAACTCTTCACTTCGAAGTGAAATTTGTTAATTTGAACTTTATCAAGTTTTTGTTTGTCGATACTGATCACGTATTCAACAAAAAAGTAAACTTGGCAATCAGTACGCTGTGTGAAGTCCAAACCGCTGAGAGTAATCTTTATTCATCGGTAAATTCAAACTGTACACAACTTTCTACTTCCGAAAATTCGTACAGTCACAATTTCCTGCGCAGTCGTAGCAAATTGCGTTAGCATTTTTCGACAAAAATACAATAACTCCCCAAAATATAAAATGTCAACGGCATTATGAGTTTCTGTTTAGGGTTGTCCCCTTTTTTTTTTTCAATTTAAAGCGTTTGACAAGCCGCGCGTCGATCGCAGCGATGGCCTTTAGATGGCACACAATGCGAGTTTTCAATAAGATTGGTTACACTACAGTAAGCAACGCAATCAATCAAAATTGCGTCGGTCGATCGACTCCAGCGCACGCTCGCGGCCGGCTCAACTATAACACAACAGTTAGGAAATGTAACAGCCCTTTTTATTTACGATAATTACTTGTGAGCGTCATTTACTGGCTTTGCTTTTTTGTTGAGTTTGTGTCACCGCATTAAATACATTTTTACTTTTACGCTTTACCTTTCCGTTGTTCATCTTCATGTATATTTATAACTGGTTTCGAAAAAGACTATACTGAATATTCTTGTAAATTGTGACTTGTACATAAACTATAATAACGTATCGAAATATTCAATAAAGTATTTAAGTTTTAAAGCTTTTAAGCTAATCAGTGATCGTTGGGTCAACTTCAGAGAGGGCTCGTTATGTGACCAGCTGTTCAAACTTGTGTAAGAAAATAAAAAACGTAACATCCGTTTTCACTGACTAAATATTTTGTGTAGCAAATTATAGGTAGTCGAATACATTTTTATACTTCACTTCAAAGAAATAAGTAGTTAACAATGAAAAAACAAGAATAAATACATTACAAGGCAACGATGCTCAAGATTAACAAACAACAAGATCCACCAACTTCGAATAGAACGGATACTGTCTAAGTTTTTGCCCATAGCTGCAGTCATACCAGCTCATTTAAGATATACTAAGAGTCCTATACGTACAATCCTATTCGAAATGAATTTCTGTCTGTCTCGTTAGGGTTAAGGCGTGATGGTGTAATAATAATAAAGTTAGAGCTAGTTAGAGATCACTCAAATACAATGTATGAAGGACTTAAATTGTTCATGACACAGATTATTTAATAACATCGGTTACACTGCAGTAAACAAATGATCAATCAAAATTGCATCGCTCGATTGATTCTAGCGCGTGTTCGGCTAAGAGTTATGTTCCAATCAGAATGGAAATATAAAAGATATGATTCAATTAATTTATTAAATATATTGAATGAAGAAATATATACTTATTAACTTTTTGTAGTATTTGTGTGACAAGAGTATATAAGTTAATTAAAAGTTTCAAAAATTTTATTAATATTTATTGTTAAAACTCAATAAGTAATTATAATATTATTTAATTACATTCCGCAATTAAATATTTTTATACATACATTAAACAAACAAATTTCAAAGAAAAGCAACGTTAGCTTCTAAGTTATAAGTACTTCACAGCACATTCTTCTTTATATGTAAATAATGTTTCTGAAGTAAAACATTCTTAAAATCAATGCCTAACATATTTACAATAGTTTTATTCAAATAATCCACTTCGAGTAATCTTCTTATGTTTCCATCAATAACAATTGCTACTAAATGGAGAAGCAAAACAAAAACGAAACGGGCAATTAATAAAAGCAGTACGTTTATTAAACGATCCGTGAAATGCTCACAAAAAAACAAAACGTTTACACGATGTTTATAATTGCTCGCTTTAAACGCCCACTTATCATTAATATCTTTAACACCTCACTGACAGCCAGTAATGATACTGTTGTCTATGAATTTAATCAGAATGTATAATCTGTAACGCCCTCCATTTTTCCTTGTTTGTCTTTGCATTGAAAACGTTTGTTTCTTTTTTGTTAACTGTGAGTGAGGCGTATAATTTCCATTTTTGTTAAACGTATGAGTAATTGAATGTTACAGAAAACAAATGTCTGTATTCTTTTATATTGAATGATTAGATACCGTAGCCTAAGGGTTGGCTTATCCTATAGACTAAGTTATGTATTTTGAAACTTTCTATGACAGATCTATTTAAAAAAATATATTTTTGTCAATTCATTTCAAACAAAACAGTGATATAAATTACCTAATACTTGAGGTATTGCAATTTAGCATTTACAAATAGTACCTATATCACTATTTGAGATAATAACCTTAAGCAAGACGTGAAATTTTGTATAATAAAAAAATGAAAAATGTATCATTTATATATTATTTTACAGTTGTGTATTTTATCTTCATCATGGATAACATTATAATTTACGAATATGATAGTTGTGACAAAATTTTATAGGCATTTATAAAGTCGAGATTCGAATTCATATTCCATAAACAGTATAAAAATACAGCAGGCCGGTAGATTTCATTAATACTAATATAATTGAAGGGCTGTAATTTAACATCCCTCAAACAACAAATTAGAGAATCATAAATGTATGAGCCACGCCCAGGCGCGTGTTTCTGAAACATTTCTATAATAAACGAAAGACATAAAGAATAATACACATTTGTTCTGGTTTTTTTCTTTTTAATTTTACCAACTTATTTAATTATAGTTTACAATAAAGTTCTATTAAAGATCCATTGGTATTGGGTCGCTTGGAATTCGTTAATTGTTTGCAGGTACACGGTACACTTAAGGGTATTTTAAATGAAAAGAGAACCTTAAGGGACTTTTTAATAACAAATTTTTAGTAGTTAGCTTCATATTCTAAGGTAACTTTACGTTATGATATTATCAATACTAAAGGAACTATATGTACCTACGTCTGTTAGTTAATATCAATATGAAGTTGGTAACAATTATTGCCTGTTATCAAATATTACAGATAATATTAAGTAAAGCATTTTTACAGTTATTTCAAGGAATATAAAACGTACGTAATAAAAGTGTTTGCACAGCCTTAAGTTTTATTTTCCCGCAAATCAACCATGAAAGCGCCAAAAGTATAAGCTTCACATTAATTACAAACAATCCTGACCTAGGACAACTTTCCCATGAGTTTTCCCCTAGCCCGTTAATGGCTGCCCTAACGAAGCGCCGGTTAACCCAGCAAACCCCAACACGCAAATTAACCCTTTCTCTGCCTGTTTGTGCAGTTTACAGCGCTTTATTGAATTACCGCCTTACCCGTACAACCCTTATTAAGGGTTGAGGGATGATATCTTGTTTGTAAGGAGATTCCGATGTTCTTAATTAATAGC
The DNA here is from genome assembly GCA_018249975.1 of Passova gellias. NCBI lineage: Eukaryota > Metazoa > Arthropoda > Insecta > Lepidoptera > Hesperiidae > Passova > Passova gellias. The sequence continues at coordinate 6,809 of DWUN01002704.1, forward strand.
TTAACCCTTCCGGCGCTGTGATTAGCTGCGGTCTATTGTTTAATTATTATGACAGATTAAGAGATGCCGCTGGGGACTGTTAATGATAATAGTCGTATTGGTTGGTGGGTGTTCGTTTATTTCTAAACGATTTATTTCCTTCAAAAAATATTACTACAACTGTTACAATCTTATAACATTTCGAATGATTTACCAGGTGCTCTTAGAATATAGGACGAAATTGTTAGGTATTAACATTAGGTATGTAATAATTCTAAACCTTATTTTTAGTACCCATTTCATTATAGAAATCAGATTAAGATTTGAATTATACATATATATCGTTAATCATGGTTTATATTGCGAAATATACAAATATCTAACCCCCAAACTTTTCCTCAATTCACAATTTCCGCGAACTCATCGTTAATTAATAAACATTTCAACCCACAAAATCAAGAAATTAATCCCAGCGTACAAACAACGAGCCCCTCTATAAACAAACGGGAAAGCTCGCAAATCCAAAGTTTCCAACAGGAAAAGCCTCAAACGAACAGTGTCCGCCCTAACCGCCTTAATTGCTTAATCGTGGGCGGGCTAATTGCCCACTGACCGGCCACTTAAAGCCCGACAATCCTCGACAATTTCCGACAACTTCCGACAAGTTTAAGCGCCAGTGATTACAGGGCGAGATGTTTAATTACGCTCCTGCACCCGGACAGCCAGGAATTAATTAACATCCCGCAAGAAAGGGAGGAGAAGAGGGAAGTTCAGAGTAAAGAGCGGGACAGTCAAAGTGACAATAAAAATAAATTCGTTTAATCAAAGCCGAAAAAGTTATGAGCAATAAACAGAAAGGTGACTGTTGGTAAAAAGGTGAAAGGTTTGTTTGTAATATACAAAGTTTGAAATACGTAATGTTTAAAAGTATTTGCGCATACGAAACCAATAACTAGTTTGTAGACAAATGTTGTAAATGTATATCAATATTTTCAAAAGCTTGGTTCTTTGTTATAAGGTAACATTTATTTGGATAACGTTCACGTTGAAATGAAACGACTTTGTATCATTTCGTAAGGATGTACTGCATTAAATAAAAATATTAACTCGTACATTTTCTGATTGCGTACGCTACTTGCTGCTACCATGTAGTTATGTTATTCCGACGTCAGACGAATCTAATTTAAGTGAAATCAGAAAGTAATTCCGTTTATTGGGAAACGTCTAATTCAATATCAATCAGGCGGTCCGTTTCAATTACATCTTGGCGAACGAGAGAATGAAATTAAAAGAAAAACGGAAGCTAACAAGTCTCGATTACAAATTAAACAGGCGAGTGTCAGCGGCGACCTGCGCTGATTTAAGGAGATGAGAAAAAATCTAATTACAACAAGACTTTCCGTAGCCGCTCTTTAATTGAGAACTTTTACCGCCCTCCCTCACCTACCCCCTGCCTGTTTGCATTTCTACCCTAATAGCGCCCCGGCGTCGATTACATTTTTTCAACGTTTTTTAATTTCGTTCGAGCTTTTAATTTTCTTCGCGCTCGCCTTTTCTTTTATGCGGCGCATTTCTTCTTTCCGCTCGCCGGGAGATATTTCTCACCGCCATTATACGGACCGTAATGAGATTTTCTTTCATTACGTTTAATCTTCCGATTAATTCAAATGTTAATCTCCTTCTTTCACGTCGCCTTTTACGGCTGAAACGCCACCGTGGCGAAACGCCGAGGCGTTGCAATGGCCCGTGGATTTCCGGCGAACGCTTACAAAATAATTAAGAAACGTGACTGTTGACAATGCCGATTCTGTCTTGGCGCAACTCGGCTGTCTCTAGGGAACTAGAGATCGGGTGGACCGATTAGATCGTCAATAATTTAATTCGCAACAAATTCAAAACGCCGACCGGCCCCTAGATAGGTGCGTCGGAACGTGTCCCGAACGCCAATGGCGAGTCTAGGAGTCAGCAAATTGAAAACACCTCCGGCGCGGCTGTAAACACGTCACGTGATTTAGGTTTTAATCAAGTAGGGACGCGCCGCCCCGCTGTAATTGTGACAAATCCTCTGTTTGTCCGAAAGAACTTTTAACTCGGCTGCGGAACGGGGCCGTAACGGCCTCTCGCACGTGCCTCGGCGCGAGGGAGACCGTTTTTTGTCGACACATGTGCTCCCTTCCGTTCGCGTTGATTAATTTTTAATATTTTTTCTTCCAGTTCACGTACGCAATTTTCACTTTACCGCTTTGACGGCGCACGTTTGTTAGATCCGGTGTTGAAAGAGCAGTGTCACGTGTAAGCAGTAAATCCATTGACTCTCAGTTCGGGCTGAAGTCACGGCAGATTTCGCTGCACAAACTTTTTAACGCTAATGTACCACAATTGTTAATGCAACGTTTATGTCGCCCGCGCTACACCTACATCACTCATTAGTGAATTAGCAACACCAACTATTGTGTCGGTAATAAACTCAATGAAGATCTAAGGTTACAGAAGCGTTACTTCGTTCCCTATGTTTAATTGTAATCCTTTAAATGTAAGTACACACGTTTAAATGTAATTTTGCGGTTATTCTCATATTGCTTAAATTGTTATCAGGTAGGTTTGAATGAAAACTTAGATTTCACTGAAGGTTGGACGACAAGTTGTTCGAAGAAAGGAGTGTCTCGTCTGCACGCATCCGCTAGTTGTTCCATGCTAACAGTAATCTGTCGCAATTATCGCGTGGCGCATATCCCGATTAGACGCGGCGCGACGACAATTAGGTCGGCGGACACACGCGTTAACCTGCGCAATGAGGATACGCCTAAACGCTCATTGTACCCAAATGACCACTCCACCGCAATGCCGTATGCACGTATTAATAACGGCAATGGCTAATGGAAGAAACTCTAACAAAGATCAACGGTCACCCGTCGACGTTGTGCTCCCCTACTTATAAATCAAATCCGCACTCTTTGTAAATTCACCTTCGCAACCCACCCTCGCCCGAGTTCAAAGAGTGCGCCGTCCGGGGCAATGTCCAAATTATAAATTCGCATTAGAACGGACGCGCACGGTTCGTTTACCATTTCATTTTAGTTCAATATCGCCACTCTACTTTGTTCCACACACACCCTTCCTCCCCTTTTCCGCCCGCGCCTTAAGACGCCGGGAAATATCTGCGTTTTAAGCTATATTTCTTTCATCCCTCATTTTTGCAGTTCGTAGCAATCTGAAATCCAACACGTCCCCCGCAGGGGTCCCCCTGTTGTCGGGTGGCGCCCCCCTACGTATTCTTGTACCCGGATAAAAAAAGCGATATCTATTTATAAAATGTACGTACGCGCGTACGTACCGTGTGTGGACACGGATTAGCCTGTGTGAGCACGCGCGTGTGTGCGGCTCCCGCTCATTTGCAAACCGTCTCCTGAGATAACGTCCTCAAGGCGGTTATCCCGTTCTTATTGCCTCCTCCTTTTCCTTGATTGCTGCGTATGTGGAAAAGTTTTGAGCTCCTTTACTGATGGAAATTGATTTTGTCACGAAAACGAAAAAAGTTATAATACGTCTTATCTTTGCAAGCTCCTGTTGCTGGGAAAACAAGTAAAGATAAAAGTAAATTACGAGCTCAAGGTGTCCGGTGTCGAGTAACTTTTGGTTCAATTTAGCTGGCGAGAGAATAAAAAAGTTTAAAAAATACGAAGCGAACGTAAACAAGAGCGGAGCGAGGAGGAAACTATTCTAAATAAGTAAAGAGAGATGGCGGCGGGCGGCGGGCGGCGGGCTGCGGCTGGAGCGGCGCTGCCCGCGCTCACGTATGAACGTAATTATAAAAATTGAAGGCAACTTGAGGCCCACTCCTTGGATCTCTCCCTCGCTCCCGTGGCGTCGTGCATTTTTTCGTACATATTAAACTCTCCGTTCCCCGCCGCCTTCGCCCCGCGACTCCTCTTTTTAATCGATTTTCCCGACACAAGGGGTGAGTCCTCTTGGGTGAATGTAATTTTTTATGCGTTTTTTCCATCGAAGGAGACCGTCGCCGGAGGTGCCATTACGCCACGGCTTGTTGAGAATATTTTAATTATAAGGCATTAGCGCGTTTTATGATAGCACTCCCGCCCGAGTTTATAAATGATCGAGAACCGAAGTAATTAAATATTTGAATGCGGTGAGATTTCCGCAGGGAGCTGGAAGGAAGTCGAGATAATGGACGTTCCACGCCGCTCGCGCGTTAATGCGTTGGATATAAAATTCGATGAAATTATTGTTTAATGGTCGATGAAATTGCTTGGAACCTGCTGTGATTGCCTGGTGTTTTCTTTTTGAACTTTGTTTTATTTATTTGGTTATTTAACATTCGGATGCTGATCCCTTTGTATTACGTAACCGAGAACTATTATTACTTCAATTCTCGATATAAAAATTGGTTAAAGTCAACCGTCGAATTCAATTTGCTCGAAGCCTGTCGTCGGAAATGCACATTTATCGCGCTCGCTTCAGTGGCTGCTGTCGGCTGCGCTCACTGAAAACTAATCGTTTATTTGAGCCCTCGCCTTGAAAGCCTTGATTGATGGCGTTTGCCCAACGGTCGCCGCCCACCGCAGATTATCTATTAAGATTGTGTGACACAATGTTTGCCCGCCCTTAAACATCACTTTAGAACGATAGGACGACTTTTCTTAACCCACTTTGCAATATTAATATTCAATGTTCTATACTTATTCATTTCGCTTTTTTACAAAGACTGTATCGTAAAATTTGTGTTAAAGTGAAAAATGATATTTGTATTACAAAACAATTTGTAAAGTATATTCATGATCGTAAACGCAACGTCACTATATCGCCAGTCACGATACTGAGCTAGTGACTTCAGATGCCGCCTCTTAACTCGATTACTGCGGTAAGTGCGGACAAAGCGAATGGCCGTATTTACACGCGTTTCATTTACAATTCATAATTTTCACGTGTTTTCTGAACACAGAGTATTATGAGAAAATAAAAAATGTATCCATCACTGTCATGGCGTTTGATTATTGTATTTGTATAAAGTGGCATAGCCTAGTGGTTTAAATTTCAGACTGCCACTGTGGCGGTCCGGGAATCGACTCCTGGTACGTGCCACTCACTTTAAATAGCTATACACGTGCTACGATATACTTGCGCAAGTTTAGATTAGCACAAGTATACAAATACATGTCAGGAAGAATTTTACGCAAATTTCTAATCTTGCATGTTTAAAAAAAGGTGTGTCGGTAACAGTTTTTTAAATCTTTTACCCGTCTAATAGACACACATACTAAACATTTTAGTTATATGTGAGCATTTAGGCAATTCCACAATTAACTCAAATAAGTTCATGGCATAACTAAAAATTAACACCTACGAAAATATAAACTTGAACATATTTTTATCTTTTCGCTATTTATAGGTATTTCCACAACCGTGCGAAGATACTTAAATATTTAAACGATACTAATAAATTTATCAATACTTGACGATTACAATAGATATTAGTGAGGGCTATTATATCAATTGCTAATTTACCTACTGGCATAACGCATCATATGACTGTCGTATTTAATTTTCACGTGATGTTTTATTGACGATTTATATTATCAACTATACCACGAGCTGTAGTCTACAAATAATATACTGTGATTAGTTAATAATTTACACAGGATTTAAACATAATTGGTTTATTGGCACTACTTGTAAAAACACGATATCACGGTAAACGTGGAGTAAGTGTATGTGTATATAAAATTTGTACTTTTCTTTTATTATAAAGGACAAAACAACGTACATGTAGACAGAAGACGTTATATTAAATCATTCCTTCAATCTATGTATAGGCATCTGCATCCAATAGTAATGCATGTAGCTTTTTGGCTACCACAACACAGGCATTTACCTAATTGCTAGTTTTGGAAACCTATAGCCGTATGTGGCATTGTTCCAATTATTATTATCATTAATATTTAATATATCGTTAACATGATTAATAGAATTTTCAGAATACAAATCAATTTTTTTTTAAATCCGTTTCAAGTAGTAGTAGGTTTGTTATTAAAAATGGGGTTAATTATGGTTTTATTACCGGTATCGAGATTCAATCAAGTGAAATCACGTATTAGCAAGAAGCCTTATTCAATGCATCATTCCACGTGCAACAAAGTTTCCAAGGACTGAATTCCCATTTCATTGGTCACGAATATCACTGCTAATAGTATCACCAGGCGATGGAAAGGATGTCCGGATATTACAGTCTAATTTTTTCACAGTTTCATGCCAATAAATAAGTCTAAACAAACTTTACTTTCTACACATTTTTAGAATTAATATCGGAAATAAATTACTTTTTAATCATTATAACTTAAATTTTTTTTTACTTATTTACGATTCAAAGTACTAACTTTCGACGTTTATTTTAAATATATGTATTAGTTTATTCAATTGTATTATATTTATTTTATTTTTTATTTAACAATTTAGTACACAGGAGTTTTTACAGAAACAAAAATATGAAATGTTGTAGGTACTTA
>DWUN01002705.1:0-13308 GCA_018249975.1 Passova gellias
ACAAACCTTCCTCTTGAATTACTCTATTCATTAAAAAAAACCGCATCAAAATCCGTTGCGTAGTTTTAAAGATATAAGGGAACAAGGGGACATAACAGACAGAGAAAGCGACTTTTTTTAATACTATGTAAGAAGAAGATGCAATTTTTTCCCGCATCCCTTATATATGCTCGAAGTCCTGGCTAAAGGTCAAGCAGTCATATAAAACGCATTAATAACCCGGGAATGTATCTTCCTTGTATAGTCAGGAACTAGTTTTACAGCCGCTCTGGTACCGGAGTAAGTGTAAAACGAGGCAGTCATTAGCTAAAGCAGCGCTTTTCCCGACGCGAAGCGATTCAACGTACTTTGTTCAACATTTTTGACCGACTTCAAAAAGGAGGTGATACTCAATTTTGACTGTTTTTTTTTAAATATGTATAACATTTATTTAGACAGCCCACTTTTTTTATTATTTTTTATTTGCGTACCTACTGCTTACAAAGTACACAAGTTCAAATAATGAACAAAATGAAAAACAAAACAAGGTACGTCTTATCAGTAAGTTGCAAACAACATATACATTAATGTTTCTATTGTAATGTCCCTGGTAGTGTTGAAATATAGCATACTAGCTTTGCCCGCGGCTTCGCACGCCTGGAAATCAGTGTATCCCAAAGTTTTCTTTGTCAAATTTGCGACATTTTCTTAAGACAATGAAATTCCTGGAATAACTAAAAAAAATTGAAGAAAAAAGTAGACTATGTTCACCCCAAGACCTTCAAGTATCTCTATATCAGCGGTTTGGTCGTGATGACGTCACAGACAGACAAACGGACAGAGTCACCTTCACATTTATAATATTAACATGGATAACATTTCACAATGGCACTAACTATATATCAACAAATAGTGATTTAGTATTTTTTGAAAAATTCAAAATTATTGAACACGATAATTTTACAAGACTAACAGTTCTTCCCCGAGAGTCTTATTTGAAGGTATTTATACATGTCTATGGCTGCAATGAAGTTAAAGAAAATAGCCTATGTCAATGAGCAATAAACCATTTATGTATTAGTAAAAGAAAATTTTGTATCAGTTCCTTAGTTATCCAGATTACCTCGTACACAACATATTGTACCTTTTTATGATGTAAATAATATTCATATGTTACGTTCATCGGCAAATCTTTTTTGATGAGCAATTTAAAGTACTAATTAAACTGCAGTTTAAAATTAGCCATTCATTAATTGGAAATGAATCGCACCGAATCAAATAACATTTGCATAAAATATACATTGATTAATTGCTTATTATGAGACTTATTTGCGGAATGACGTATAATATTTATTATACAATGGATTATGTAGTAGGTTAAAGGTTACTCGTAACATCGCGGCTAGACTATATTCATACTATATGACCTCCTAGTTAAGTAGTTAGAGTGCCTGACTGCAAAACCGGAGGTCGTGGGTTCCATTCCCAATAGTACAAACATTTGTTTGTATCGGGGTGCTGTTTGCCTACCCCGTTAGGGACCTGGCGTGATGTTATGTAGCTATGTATGTATATCGTGTGTACATATGTTTATCAGCTGCCCGGTTACCATAACAGTCCTTATCAGAAAATTGTGTTAAGTCCAATTAAGTTGTTAGTTAGCGTACGATGGTAACTAAAAGCGATAGTTATTAAGTTACAATTGTAAGTTAAACAGGTTTTACGCATCAATATTGTCTGTTTAGGCAAATCCAAGTGCACACTAGTGCAGCAACACACGCGGTGCTACATCGCAGCAGAAATAGCTGCACCTTTAATTACAGCTCGAATAAATAAGTTCCGTTTCTCCTAGATAAACCATTTCCACAGTTCGCACAAATCACGATCTTTTACGAATATGTTTGAAAAAAATATAATGTTTGAAAAAAATATAATGTTTGCAATGAAGCATCGATGCGAAAGTCGATTGATTGAAGCATGTTACGATGCCCCGGAGACCGGTTGAAACTCAACGAGAATTATGAATTTTCATGACGCTCCCTCTGATATCTGCCCTAGAACACAGAAAATGCATAGACCGCGCTCCTGTAAGCTTACATACTCGTACATACTTGTTATGTAAGTATCACGCCAGGTCCCTAACGGGGTAGGCAGAAAGCACCGAGTGCCAAATATCTCTGTCCTTGCAAAGCTGACGCGCTTCGTCTACATTCATCGCTCTCTTCTTATGTACACGCCGGTTTTGTTTTGTTTTCTCTCATGTATAAAAATTTATAACCAACAAATTTCTGGTAATCCACATATTATGTATTTACAAAATATTTAATATCATGTAACACAGATGTTGGGAATACAATATTTTTTGGCCATAAGCAAAGAATTAATTAATTTGTACTGCTTTTTTTCTTTGCATTTGTACTTGAATTTTGTATGCAACACATACAAAGATAAAGACGTTTATTTACACAAATAAGTGGAGTCCAATATAAAACAATATACCATACAACCTTGGAATATTATGAAAACGAAATTTCAATATCTTAGTTTGTGATCTGTTATAATATTTACTTGTCATATTTTCTATAAAACAATATCACCGTGTTTGTATTCAAATTGTTAGTTTTTACATCTCACAGTGATTTTAAGTAACTGTATAATTTGGACGTTAAAATTTTATCATTCCTAACAACTGTGTAGCATCTTGAAATTATGATGAACAAATAGCATGATACAGTTCAAGAAATCTCGAAAGGGATTAAGAAATACATTAATTAGTCAAAAATAATAAAATATTTACCGACGCGACAATCAGTCTTTCGCAGTAATTACATTAGGTGTAAGTTCGCAAACAAAAGACAAATGCCACTTTGATAAACACACTATGTACTTACTTTAAAACTCTTGGCAATACTTTTAATATCTAAGGAAATGCAACTTTAACCAGAATAAAATCTGAAATTTTTTCAAGAATTTTCTTCCTAAATCCGTATAGAAACGTCAAGCGCCCAAATTTGACAGCACGGCTGAGCAGGGCTACTACAGATAAAAAATACAATGACGGTACAAAGATTCATAACAAAGATACAAATAAATGTAAAATCAAATATAAATAATCTCAATCTCCGCCTAGCGTAAGTAAAGTAATTTATGAACACGTAGTAAAATAAAAAACAGTCAAGTATTTGTTGTAAAATTATTTGTTAGGAATATTTGTGAATAATATTGTGTATCTAGAATTTAGTATTTTATTAGCATTTAGTACCGTTTAACGTAATAATTACATTTTCTACTTACCTTTTACTTATAACAGATTGAATTGTAAATTATTGGAAAGCTTAGCTTTGTGAGTACAAGACTGAATGCTTTGATATATTTATGCCGCATTTATGAAAAAAAAGTTTTTAAAGTCTTTGACACTTGAATTGAAAAAGTTTTACGCCGCCATTTTGTTACTTCTATCTCGTCCGCTTCGCGTGTATTCGTTGGATGATTATTCGTTATTATATTGTATGTGTTATTATTACCTGTGAATTGACTGTGTTAAAAATGTCTTATGTTTCATAAATTCGTGCGTCGAGACAGTCTTAGGATTACTATAGGTAAGTGGATCTAAAGGGTAATGCTAATGGCGCTCATGTCATTTTTCGTGAAAATGTAGTTTTTGTTACCGATCATTGTTCTCTGTACACACTATTTTTATATGAAATATAAATCCTCGTTAATCGGATTTTCTGTCTGAATAATACGCATAAAATAAGGTAAGTAAGTATACGATATCTGTTTTGGTTTGAAAATAAGCACGCCTTTTGATATGTATTAAATTTACAAATCCAATTCGATATTAGAATATTATTAAAGTACACAAACTTTAAAAAGACATGGTAAACAAAGTTAACAAAAAACTGAATGTCGTATACCTATACATTTTAAAAAAGTTGCCGCAGAAATTAGAGGGAAAGCTTTATACGCTTGCGCGTGGGTTATTACCGATCACGGCAGCCATGTTTTACTGCCAAATAGGCAGTACGCGAATCACCATTTACGATTTAATAAATTAAACCAACTAGGTATTTTGCTGATCTTTTAAACAATTACACACACACAGGAAGGAAGCAGTGAACGGATTCTGAATTCTACAAGTATTCTACACATATAGACACCAATTTAAGCAAATATGCATCTTAAAGCCTCGGGCATAAAGGTCACTTTACTGTGACAACTTGTAATAAATAATAACGATAACATTTTTACCGCCTTATATAAAAATACAGATAACATATTACATTGAAAAAGATGCTTCGAAGAGAATGCTTCGAAATTTAAAAACATCAATTTGAGATATAAAAAAAAGGATTATTATCATAAAATGTGTATCGAGTATTAACAATGTGATTTGTGTGTGTGTAAGGAGTGATGAATGTGGGACAAGCAGTCAGGTTAGTAATAATAGAGATACTTGGCGCTCTGTGCTCTTCCATACCCCATCAGGGACCGCATATAATCATAATATGTGATGATATGCTATCCCTAGTGGTTTGAACTTCATTCTCCCACTCCAGGGGTCTGGGCTTCGATCCTGGTACGCATCTCTGATTTATTACGTGTGTTTTATAAATATTATATTATTATCACTCGCTATAACGGTGAAGGAAAACATCGCAAGGAAACCTGCACACCTTAGAAATGTTACAAGTTATAAAATATTATCTGAGACGTCTGAAGTCTACTAATCTGCACTTGGCCAGCGTGGTAGACTATGGCCTAAATCCCTCTCACTACGAGAGGACACCCTGTCCAGCAGTGGACCAACAAACCGGTTGAAATAAAAATGCTATCGCATCTAATTGTATAAAGTGAAACTTTGTTATATCCTAGTGTGTCACTTATTGACTAGCATCCGTTCCGTATTAATGTTATTATCATACCATTACACCGGGTCCCTAACGAGGTAGGCAGGGTGTATGGAGTGCCAAATGTTTCTGTTCTTACCAACCTGATGCGTTTCTTATCTGTTACAATGTAGTTAAAATAATTTTAACTTTTTAACTATCTCTTAAATAGTTCAAATTTAACAAATGCCGTAGTATTTTACATAGCAATTCACAAGTCAAAACTAGCCAATACAAATAATGTTATAGGAATTTCACCATAAGTTTTTTTACACAGTTATTTGTATATACAGATGTTCCAATAAGTAATAACACATATCTTTTCATTGAATGGTCTGTATGTTAGCATAACGCAAGATATAATTCTATGGAGACTATCCGGAAACTTTGGTTACCTATGTATGGTTTATAAATACCTATGGGTTTTAATGACGTAGTAATTCGTTGATGACAAAGAATGTTACGATGTAAGATAACACAAAAACATTTATTTATATAGATATATAACCCTTAGTTTTGTCTAAGAGCCGCTACATTTAAGTTAGCCCGATGAATACATTGGCATTTCCCTCGGCTGGTATAATTGCACTTGAAATCCAATGCCCATGTGCCTGTACATAACGCAATATGTCTTATATAGCGATTTTGTACTGAATTTTGCAAAATTATATATTATCTATGTGACTAATAAGCCATATTAAAATTTTGAAATTAAATCATTGGAATGGCCTATTTTCCCTTCATTATAGGTAGCGTGGACGCCGGCAGCGACAATGAGCGTCATCATACGACTCCAGAACCTTCCGTGGTCGGCTAATGCCCTCGACATTAGAAATTTCTTTCGCGGACTCTCCATACCCGAAGGAGGCGTGCACATCGTAGGAGGGGAACTGGGAGATGCTTTCATTGCCTTCAGGTAGATATGACGTTCATCACAACTTCTTTATATATATTTATATAAAAAAAATACAAACTTGTTCAAAAGTAGCGCACTCGGGCACAAACAAACCGTAGGTCAATGTTCCTAGAGTCAAAGTCATAAATATATAGTAGTCCCCAGAATAAAAGAAAGTTTATCTGAGGTCTATTCCATTAAGGCAATGGGGTTACATGGCGAACTATAACCGGGCTGTGGGCGAAAACCACCTGTGCTGGTTGACGTGCCCTGAGCCGTGACGCTCAAGCCTACCCACCCAAATAATAATAATAATAAAAAAATGAGGTTGAACATGTACAGTATATCAGACCTCATCTGTACCAAAGCCAATGCTAGACAAATTGGAATCATTCTGTTGCTCCATGGTTGGTTATAGACATGATAAAAATACTGGCCACATAACACTATGTAAGCTTTTGTTACATGACTGTCAGTACTGTGATATGAAATAAGTTTAAAAAAATGATCTCATTATGTATAAAGATTTTGTACTATTAGCATAATTGACCTTCAATAAAGGACCACAATACACACTGTCTTTAAACCCTTGTAGATTTAATATATACCATCGCCATAATATATATTTATGAAATTAAATTTTATTTAGTACAAACAAAGCGTAAATATTTGCAGAAAACTGAAAATATCCTTACATTTACATGCTGTAGACCGCGATGGATATTTGGTAGGCAATTCATGAATACGTGCATTAAAATCCACTTAGAATATATCTACCGTACTGTAACTACCACAATATTTTGCCAACATCCTCATACCACTTACATTGAGAATTTAAATTTCTTATGTGGGGTTCCATTGTGAAATTTACAGTCCAAAATTGTTGGGACATCGAAAGCACATTGATATCTACAGTGATATTATGAAGCTTTTCGACTTGTACATTTAGATCATTGTCAGTCTTCAAATCAAACCTTAAACCTAAATAAACAACACGAGAAATGAATATACTCTGCTACCACCCCGTCGCGGCAGCGCCATCAAAGCTTGGAGTTAATACTGCACACAATTGTAAGGCATTACAAAATGATCAATGGTAAACCACCTCTATCAAGATCTCTGATACTTTCATCGAATCTGTAGTCATCTTATCGGTAACATTTGAATGTGTAAAGATAATATTCGGCACAAGAACACTGATGAAAACTATTTAAAACTTATCGGCATAGAAATTGAGTATATAAAGTATACATGTGTAGTGTAGAGAATGCAACAAACCAAGCGGAATGCTAACGAATGAGGTAGATGATTGAGGTCTTTGCTGAAGTTGGATTCTATTGGCGTGAAGTAGACCTGCTGTTGGACCACATCAATTTGCCATTTCAATGGGAAGATCACGATCGTTCTAACATCTCAAAGGGTGCAAAGATCCGAACTGACTTCAAATTCATTAGCTGGTCGATTACTATCTGACGTTTTCGAAGTGATGATTTAACATTGGGAGATCGTTGTTCTACTACATCGTTTGTTACACCTATGCTTCTGTGGTTTCGGATGAACAATGCCATACCGTGGACATGTTGGTAAGTTAAAAATATATCCTTATATATTACATAGATGTAATTGATCAAGTTTTAGCAATACTCGGGTTGCACATTGTTTATTTCTCCGTTGTTCATTTAACAAATCCATTCTCTTCGGTAACAATTTGACAATCTCACATAAAAAGTCTTCATTTTCTATTGAAGCTTTTAAGTTTGAAGATAATTAAAAACTGTTTTACTGAGAACACTCTGATTATCTTTGTACCAAATCAAATCTCGTGGATCTTACAGAATGACTTGTAGAAAAATCTCTGTAAATTTACCGCTGATGAACTACAGTTGATTGAGTTTGTCAACATCAATATTTCTTTGATACATCATTCATCTATTTTGCTTCATTCTTCTATGGAAACTGACTCAAGATTTACATAAAAGAATTTCAATATCTATATATGATACCTATGTGATTATTTTATGCAGTTATTTCTTATCATTTTATACTATAGCTGATGAAAATGTACCTACATCCTTTGAAATACTTACACACTTTATAAGACTATTGCCATAATGGCTTAAACCAGTTTAGGGATTAAACTTGGTTTGACTTTTGGAATCATAAACATACCTTTAGGCTGCATTTGCTGTAGGAATAAACACTTGATACAGGCAATCCAATATGCTACTTTTATAGGCATATAAAATTAAATCAACATTAAGCAACTCCGATCAATTTAAAGCAGTGGACAAATTTGCAAGATTTCAAATAAACAGTATTAGTTACGATGTTACCTCCTCATTGCTATATAATGAGGCCCAAATTGAAAAGCTTGCAATGTACCTTAAGCAACAATAAGCATCAATATATTCAATAACTACTTGTAAGATTTTTAGATCGATAGTTACCATTGGTCCAAAATGAATGTTACTTAGGCATACTTTAGATATTTACTTAGGCATATTAAATTAAGCCAACTTGAGCAACTTGCAAAAAGTGTACAATCACGATATATATAATTAAGTCAACTTTGAGCAGCTTGTGATCAACCTTAAACAACACACAATCGCTTAAATAATTATTAAGTACTTGTAAGATTTTCTTTTGTTTATTCCTTATTGTCGTTTATAAAGAGTGGACTTACTGCCACATTGAAATTTTCTGCGAACCAACCCATTAACAATCATTGATCCAAAATTAATGTTACTTTTCAGGCATATAAATTTAAGTCAATTTTGAACACCGTTGATCAACTTTTAAACTACAGTCACATACATTCACTAACAGTATGAAGGATTTCAGATGTCCTGTGTGTGTGTGTATAAATCCAACAATAAATGTTACCCTTTTAAGTATTAAATAAAATTGGGTCAATTTTGAGCAGCTAGCAATCCGATTTAAGCATTGTATATATAAAAAACATTACTAGGCTCAATACAAAGGGCCCAGTAGTTATTGTCTGTATTCGGATAGTACCACCTGGTGCTTATAAGAAATTTACATGCTTATATAAAAAGAAGGGAAGGTTGTTCTTTGAGAGATGTTTGATAGGCTTTTCTTTAAATACTGTCTTAGTGCATTATGGCCGACTGCAGGTCGAAGCTCAACAATGCGATAGGAATGTGCGGCTCGGCTATCGTCATGATCGTTATATCCACCATAGCTTGGGTGACCTATTCGAATATTTTTTTTTAATGTGAAGATAGTAGCAAACGATCAAGCACTGCTCACAAGTGAGTGGCTTCTACCGCCGACGGTCATCTGTAACCAGCCTCTAGTAGGACTGCAGGAATGCTAATGGAATGGTGAATTTTGTTAGTATCCGTCAGTAACAGCACTGCAAACTTAGGGACAGTTAATATTCGTATATGCCCTATTAAGAGATTGATCACAGGTACATCGGTTGCTCTCGGGAGCTGAGTTGATCGGCTCTGGTACACACGTGGTTTTAAACGAAACAAAAATTCATGTAATAACAACTGCTTTACAGTAGAAGTAGGTGTTTGTTAGATATGTTTCTGAATATTATGTGTCTAACATTAGCCATGGCGCCACAACATCGGGGCTCCGATCCGGAACAGAGAAGGCGCGCGGAGATGACTTTACACTCACGCTGATCGTAAGCAATATTCTCATACCCTTGAAGCACGGAAAATTCTATATCGTCGTAACTATAAAAACTGTAATACAAAACAATATTTCTTTAATGGTTTCTACTTTGATTGCGGTGAAGAAATTAATTTAAGCATGCTCCCAGGAATGTACTGTTGTTTGTTTAGGAATTCGGTTTAATTGTCATATTAGGAATTGTCATATTATGTCGAAGGTTTTTGATCCTGTTTGTGTTTAAGTTGCTGCGCACATGGAATTTGCTTTGTATATATTGAAGACTTTGCTGATACTGATACAAAAATTGAGACATAGACAAGAAACGATATGAGTAGGGTGACAATTAGGTATTTTTATTTAGGGTTGCCATATTGCTGACATTTAATAATCTCTAGCCAAACATACCGGTTGCATCGTGCGCTGTCGTTTCGAAAAAGAAATTAAACTGATGGTATTTAACTATGTCGTAAAGTTCTATCAACTTTGTCGACTGCATAAATAGATTTACGCTGACCTACATGTCGATATGGATATAAAGACGAAAGTAATCTCGATCTAGTTATACAAGTAGATTTCAACTGCCGCAGTTGCTGCATCGCCCTGTACTATGTTATCTGAAAGAACATTTCGAAAGAGTTATGGGAAGAACGGACAGATTAAGAGGATAGCGAAGGTTACGCTCTACCTACAAACACTGGATTACTACATATATATCAGGAATATGACGGTTGAATTAACATACGTAAAGCAAAAGTGAAACTTTCCAAGCACTCAAAATACATGTTATTTAAATTGTCTATTTACATAGGACAACTTAATTTTCTAAAGCCTAATTGGAAACTCAAATATGGCATCCCATATACTGTTAGGGTCGTTTTATAAAATAATATTTAGGTAGGTACTTATATATATAAATCACCATTGTAAGCAAAATATGTGTGGGTAGTTTGCCTTTTTAATTGTGTCATCAAAAAATCGATAAACTTTTGAACAGGCCATTACAGGTATTCGATCTTACGTTTATCGTCGTGTATGCCAGAAATAAACCAAATACTGAATAAAAAAAACCGACATAGCATCGCTGACTGACGCTGCATCCATCAACAAGCGATAAGTCTGGCCGCTTCCTAGGTTTGATGATGAAAAATTGAAAGCTATATGCTAGCACAGCATCGACGGACGCGTGAACTTACTAAACACACCTACCGTAGAGAGTCGCGAACGACCGCGCAGCGCAAACGCCGTGACAGCACCGCGACGAGGACGCGGACGACGCTCCGCCCGCTGCGTGTCGGTGGAAAGTCTTTGTCAGCAGCGCCCTCATCACTAACGGCCCCTTTTTCTTAGTCGCCGAACAGACGAAACATCAGTACCGATGTGATTAAGCGTATCGTTCCCTGACGAACAACACGAGAGCCACCTGCATAGATATATAGATATAGGTACATAAATTATTGATTGACACTTGCATATCGGGTCATTGATTTTCGTAACTTCTAAAGTACCCGCATATTTTTAATTTTGCTTTTCTCGTTAAAACTCCATTACTACACGTTACTATTCAACGCCAATTTTTCTTTATATAGACTACAGTTCTATATTACTTACGCTTTGTTACAAATATAAAACTTTTGTGTGAAATAATATTTCTCCTCTTGTATAATTCAGTGTATGGGTGATAATGTTTTTGAGGGGTTATATCATTAGATATGATCAATAGAATTCTTCAAATCAGTTGTATCGCTGATATAATGTAGACACGAACACAGACATTAACAGAAAACACCTGTTGCCGTAGCAAATCACTGTTTGCATTAATTAGACGTCTTGCAAATGTTGGAAAAGCAGCAGGTATCAAATGCACGGTAGGTCGGCAGCCTTAATTAAAATACATCGCTTACTCTTAATGTAAATGCAATGTGATAACTAGCTGACGGTTAAGCGTTTACATGCTTTTTAAGAACTAAATCATTAATGACCAACAAGAAATTACGCGAACGATCGGGTCGTATTCGGATAGCCGAAATATACTAATCTCAGAGTTTGATTAGTTTGCCGTAACTTGGAGCATCTGCTCTTATTAATAATAATTAATCGTAATTGTAACGCTCTTTAAAAAAAATAAATTATCAGTTTTCCGTAATTGATAAACTATTAATTATTGCTTATGTCACGTATGTTTGAGTTTGATGAGTTTGCCGTAATCGATAAAGAATTACCTACCTAAGTGTTGCATATGACACGTATGTTTCAGTTTGATGAGTTTGCCGTAACCTTTTTGCCTTTAGTGTCAATTGTGTGTACTGCACCTACCTAATAAATGGTCCAATAAATAAATGTGATAAACAGGGCTGTGCAGTATATATATGCTGATGAACGTAGCTTTCAATGATAAAATCATCAAATTAATGTCTCATTTAGATCAATTCTGTTTACAGCATTTAATGTCACTTATCCATTGTTGCAATGAAAAATGTCCATGGATTAAATTCCACTTTGACTAAAATACTATTCTGCAACTTTTTTCTGGAACATAGGTATATTAATGAATCACATATTAGTCTTATAGCTGAACTACACACTTGCGTCCTTACAATCGAGATTACTGAGTGACTGGTGCTAAAAGGGTCGGGAAACTGTAGGTTTTTATGCTGTATTTTTTCTCTACTCTCCGTACAATTAAAGAGAGGAAAAATTTCAAGACCTTTCCACATACTCTGGACGAAGCTTCCACAAATGTATCTCTGCGTTAAGATGTGAGCTGATCTCCTTAAAGATGATTTCGTAAGAGAACAGGCGTGGCGTGTGTTATCGATACATTGTACTTAAGTAGTAATGGCTCAATACTTATGATTAAAGTCAGAATATTTCTTAGGGTTGATAATGAGGCTCAAGGATAAGAAAAGTGTGTATTATGTGACTACAATAGGGTGTTTTATCTAAGTAATCTTTAACTACCTACGAGCTGTGCGGTATTACCCACGGAGCGTTAGATCCCGTGGGAATTTCGGGATGAAATTTATTCTATTTTTTCTCGTATTAAATATAGCCTATGTTCATCAGGGATAACGTAGGATTCTAATGGTAAAAGAATTTATGAAATCGGTCCAGTAGTTTCGGAGCCTGTTCAATACAAACAAACAATCAAATCTTTTCTCTTTATAATATTAGCATAGATAACATTCATTTTGGACATAACCTCTTTTTATAGATAACCAGCTGCGCCCGCGAATTCACCAACGCGGAATCACGTTTTTAGTGGGCTATGAACTATAATATAGGTATTATCGCTAAAATGAGCTGAGCTCGTAATATTAGCTGCCTACCGTTAAAAAAACAGTTGAAATCGGATCAGTCGTTTCGGTGATTACCCGAAACAAACCGACAGACAAAAATTGAAAAAAATGCGTTTTTTTATATATACACCATACATACTTACACATGCACTCATTTAAAAGTTATTCTTTTGATATTTATAACAGACATTTTGATTTTATTTATATATATATAGATAAGAGTAATTGAGAAAGGTCGTTCACAAGCTTAGTACAAGTGTGTATAAGAGATCAGATCCGGAATTAATTCGGATTCCGGAATTTCGTCCTGAATTACTCTCGACTGTCCTGGATTGGAGGATTGCTGTTTATCTGTGCCTGAAATGTCTGTGCCTTTGCGGCGATTCTGCTTTAACTTGAAATATCGCCGTCATCCACCAGTTCGGTTAAAACCAGCAATTTTCAGATATACCTAAGCCAGATGTGAGATATCTAGGCGGAAGCCTGTATCGTGAACCCGCAGGACGCCGCGTCAGTATCGCCCAGTTTTTGATATCAATTAAGTTGCAAATATCGAATTTTAAGATCGATGATTACTACATATCGACTGCAGCAATTAACA
>DWUN01002706.1:0-13306 GCA_018249975.1 Passova gellias
GTTACGTTTTTTTTTATGAAATACAAAAAAAAGAAGAAATGATGAATGAATCAATGAGAATGATGAATGTAGACGAAGCGCGGCAGGTTTGCAAGGACAGAGATATTTGGCACTCGGTGCTTACTGCCTACCCCGTTAGGGACATGACGTGGGGGTATGTTGTTGTTGTTATAAAATACAAGTTAAATAAAATAAAAATATTAAAAAAAACTGTATACTCACGTAGAAGCATCTTCCAATGCAGTATAAACTTGGTCATGCCACAACATGGCAATTTTGATCAACTCTTCTGATATAATAGCAGCCTCGCTTACTAGTTTTTGCGAATGAGTTGACATTGTTTTCAAGATGTAATTTGCAGCAGTCTTTCGAGTCACAAAAGAAGACTTCGTCGCAACAGTCAAAGGGTACACCAGCGCCTGAGGATGCGACTTGCCAATGTCGATAAGCAAAATGTGGACGAGTTTCGCCACCAAACTCCTAGGGGAGTCTATTCTTGCGATCAATTGTGGTATTACTTGCAGCCATGTTTTGATGTCGATTTGTCTGATACCTTCGAATAAAGCGTCGTATATTGCAGGATGATGTCCGTGTTCAAACCATAGTGTTAGAAGTCTCAAGGTATCCTGCAAAGAACTTCCGTTCGATAGGCTAATCGACTTAAAGAACCCTTCTATGGCTGGTATCGTGTAGGTATTAATAAATTCGGCGCGGGAAACTTTTTTCTCACCAGAACCGGCGATGCTGCTCTCCGATACATTGTCTTGCTGCTTATAGAACAATACTGTTTCGAAATTCATACACGCCCACGCATGGCAAGCTTTATACCACTCGGGAGCCAGAATAGTTGCTGTGGCATAGTTCCTTAGAATTTCTGGAATTGACAATTCATTTACTTCTTGTAGCGATTCACACCAAGAACCCAGTTTCAAATGACATCGCGCAAGAAGTCTGCACTGGTCTTCGTTTTCGGGTTCCGAATTATCAACAAACCTTTGCAGCACATCGTAAGCATACCGCTTATTGCCAGCATCCCATATGTTTTTACTATAAGCCAAAACGATCCTCGGGTCCTGTGCCCGTAAAAGTATATCAGGATTGGTTACGGGATCGCAACCCAACATTGAAACGACTATTTTATGTGCTTGACTTAAAGCACCAGTCTTTCTACACAAGGATGCAAATTTCAACCACGTTTGGAAGTCCTCTCGAGGTGAGATTACTAAGCTTCGTATTTGGAGCATCTTCCTCCAATCCTCCACTAATTGTTGGCCACCTTGAAGCCGTGTTCTCCAAGCATTACGAATGGTATTTCTTCTTTCATCTACTAACTTATAAGTCACCACCTCTTCAAGCTCTGTTAACAGCTGAGCATTTACTAATGCACCATAAGCTCTTTGATAACTTTCACCTACTACTGCTGTCAAATCAGCGTCAAGAAGGCTTCTTGCAGAATCAATATAGTTTCGGGATTCCACCCATTGGCCGTCATGTATAGAAATGATAGCCCTATAAAAAGCTCCATATTGAGTGTCCACCGGAACGAATTCTACATATTTTTTCATGGAATCCCATTCCTGAAGTCCCCACGACGCGGCTGCAGCTATTTTTGCTGATTTTCGCTTCATATCTTCAGACATACTATCCCAGCGGTCGCTTGTTATAATGTCTAGTTTCCGCCACTCCCCTAGAGATTCTAAACATCTCATCATTCCTAGATTAGATTCAGCGTCTTGTGGATCAGTTTCTAGTTTTTTAGTGTAAAGCTCCAGAGCTTGATCCCAATTGTGTAATTTCTCATACCATCGCACGTGAACGTTCAGAGTACAGTCACCACTTTTTTTCTGCATTATGATTTTTTCTAACAAGCCAGTGGCCGATTCTTTTTGTTGAAGTTTATTATTGATGTGAATAAGGGCTTCGACGGCCTGTGTTGAAGGATTCCTTCTGTATTCTTCCTCCTATAAAAGGTATTTAAGTTATATTTTGAAACTCAGTGCAGCGATTAGACTAAGACAATTAAATTAATAACCTACCTTATAGTAAAGAGCTTTTGCATATGCTCTACAATTGATAGCGGTGTCACCAAGAAGTTTGATAGATATCGGTAACGCCTCTTCTTCGCAATGTTCCAGAAACTCAGCCAAATTTAAAACAGCGAGAGCTAGTTCCGGGACATCGGGAACGGTTAACGCCTTCTCTAGTGCTGCTACCAATTCAAAACGCGGCTGTTCTCCAAGTTCGGTCCAACATGACATAAATGCAGCATTGAATAGATCGCCTGTTAGCTGAATATAATTTTGGGCCAAATTGGCGCATGCTCTGTAAAAAATATGCAAATAAAATTTTCTGTTCAAAAAAACTTTCAAGAAGTACCTACCTTTACAAGAGTTCTAAAACAGTGACTTTACCTAATAGCAGGGCTGTTAGATTCCGTCAGAAACCCAACACATAGCTGTTTGAGCCATTCAAGCCAGTCTTCTTTTGAGATTAAGTTCTTTACTGACCAACACTTTCGCAAATTTTGGACGTTTAGCGTTAATTTCTGTATAGATTGTGTTTCATTTGTATTAGACATAACCTGAAAAGGATTCGTATATTAGAACTGAGATAATTATATTTTGGAGCAAGGAACTTTTCAAACAACCTAATAATTGCACGACTTACATCAGTTTTCTGATTCCGCAATCTTGACCGAGTCTCGTCTAAATAATCATCATCGGATGCCAACGTAGATATGACTTGTAGCCTGGATACAAGGACTATATAATTTGAACATTGAATTTTGTGTTTCACTAAAATCCTGTCTATTGATGGGATGTAATCGATGTATTCACGTCCCAGCTGAACAATCAGACCACACAGTGTATTCATCGCCGTCTGCCGTAGGGACGGATTATTATCTAGTACTTTCGCAAGCGCCTGTATCAGCATTGCCGAGTAAGGTTTAAAGTACAGATACATTGACAAATGCTCGATTGTCTCCATTGCCAATTTTGATATTGACGCCGGGGTATTCCTACCCTCAAAGAGCCCTGTTATAGCCGGCACGACCGATAACAAAACGTCGTCCAGGTTATTTTCAAACTTCTGTATCGCTAGGAGTAGCTTTTCTGTTAAAAATTTATCTTTGCTTCGATCGCATTTTAAGACACTTAATATGTTTGGCAGAATCTTTCTGAGGTACACTTTAAATTCCGTGCCAATCGCTACACTTATGTGTTCTACTAACAGGATAAGGGTGGGTTGCAGTAAATTATTCGGTGTCCAATACTCTCTGATAATATCAAAGATATCTTCCAAGTATGCCCGAATGTGTATCTTGACAACCGATATCAATTGGGCGAGCTGAGTGATGAGGAATTCTCTGAAGTTATTATTATCAGTCGTACGGATTACATATAGAAGACTCGGCGTGACGCGGGAAATATATGGAACGCACTTAATGCCCAGAGTTCGAAATATAAATGTTACAGAATGTACGACGGTCGTATGATGTTGGGATAACATTGGATCCCGTAATATACGCATCAAAGATGTGACCGCGATGGCTGGGTAAAATTCATCCAAAACCAACGGTGACATATTTACTAGCATTTCGCTCACATTCGAATCAAAATTATCGGCCGTTGGCGACGTCTCTGTCACGGGAATTAATGTTGAAACGGTTTGAAAATCGATCAAGCCTTGGTTAACTCGATGCTTATATGGATCCAACGCGCCTAACAAACCAAGAATGCGTATTGTCTCCCGTCTATCACTGGGCTGTTGTTCAGTTTTAAGGAAATTCAACAACATATCCATTAAGTGTGGATACTCTACGTATGGCGTAATCACGTAACCAATAGCACTTATAACTTGTCCAAATGACCACAACGCGACACTCCTCTTTTCCAGTTGATTAGGATCTGAAAGTATATCAAGCTGAATCGATATAAGCTCATGCAACCATTCGTTTAACGCCTGTTCACCGCCATTCACTTCTGCGAGATCTCCCACAGCTTTTAAAATTGTGGAAACCATAGCTGAATTGCTATCGACTTCCCTTAGTTTAGGGACTAACACCTTAAGAATAGTCTCCGCAAACTGGCGTGTGATTCTTGGAGCACTCGATATAATATTATTTATCATACGCAAAGATTGCTCCTTGTTGCGATTAGATTCTGAATATTGTATTTCCATCAATATTTGCACGAACAGTTGACGTAACATGGGAGTAGTGTAACTGGGGTTCAAGTTACTTAGTCTTCCAACAACACACAGGGCAAGCTCGCTCACATCATTGTTCGAATCATTCGTAGCTACGAAAAGACAATTGAGATGTTCTTCCACAGCCAAATACTTATCAAATATGGGATTGGTGAATATTTCTAAAACTCGATAGCGAACCTCGTGATCGAAGTCTGATCGCCCTACTGACAGCAGCTTTCCTATTGATTCGTCCACAAGCATGTTCAGAGTTCTAGAATTTGTGATGGCACATCTTTCAATTGCCTTGATTAGCAGTTTAGCCGTTGTTTTTACGGATTCCACACGAACATCGTGCTGTTCACTCTGTAGATAGTGATCTGTGCACCGCGTTATAAATGACATAAGAGTATTATTCCATTCAAAATCGAAAGCGCCTAGAGTTCGCAGTGCAAGCACCAATCTCGCTGCATCATGAGCCTCGGTTAATAATACTGATGACATGGTAAAAGTTTGTGAATCTGTTTTGTTTGATATGTATGGTTTTTTCCTTAGTATCATTGACAATATATTTAATAGCTTATCAGTTATATCTTTCTTTAACGATGGTATGTTTTGACTCAATTCCTTGAAACAGGTTGTCAGCTGTGGACTTAAGCCAGTAACGCACATTGGATCTAAAAGGTCTATTAATTCATTTGCCACATTTTCTTTCATGGCAAATCCCAGTAGTGTTATGCAATTAAACAATGGACTGTCCGTTCCGTTCCTTTTCTTTGGGGTATCTTTAACAGGTAATGTTGCCTTTATTATTTCTATAATCCTTTCCAGATATTGGCGAACATCATCCTCGACGGCAACACAGATTAGGCCTAGAGTTGTGAATGCCATTGCCTTTTCTTTCTCTCTTCCACGCAAAAATGTAATCAAATGATTTATAGTGCATTTAAGATGTTTCTTTCCAAACGCTTCTTTATTGAATGCAGCTAATCTAGGTATTATAATTAGAAGCATTTGATGGACATTGTGTGATCGCGATATTTGTTGAGCCATTATATCTGAAATATTAGAATGATAAATGACTGGCTTATCGTACTATATAGATTTTATCTTTTAAATATACATCAACTTTTTTTTGTCACACTATAGTCTTGCAAGGCCTTGCACATACAGTAAAATGTTGAACTTTTGTTGAGGGTCAACATTAACATTAGTGGCCAACCCTAATAGATATGGTTTTTGAGTACTACTAAAGCCACTGAAAAAGGCCATAGTCAAGAAAACACTTAATGCCTTCTTTTGATTATTAACAAATGTGCAAGTATGGTTCCAATCTACAAACATCAATATACAACGATATTTGGCACTCGGTGCTATCTGCCTACCCCATTAGGGACCTGGCGTGATGGTATGTCGTTGTTGTTGTTCTACAATATCTAATTAGGTTAGAACCACTTACCGGACGATATTTTTTCATAATTCTCCATCACTAATTGCTTACAAATAACAGACTCGTAAATGACTATTGGCTCAATTTTATTTTCGATATAATTTTGAGGGGACCAGGCACTCTGAAATTTAATATTAAGTGGGGACATCTCATCGGCTGCATCTTCTGTATCAAGTTTTTGCATCAGCGTGCTATATTTTTTCTCCCATTTCGAATTAGAACACCGTAAAAGTTCATTCAGGATTAATAGGGCACCGTGAACATGATCATCTCTGCTCAATCCCCGTTCCCTTGCAGTGTGATCTGCAAATGAAGTCACAGCCTCTTCGTAGCATTGTATATACCAATGAGCTCTGTTGCTCTGCTCGGGCACCTCTCTTTGTGCCGTCACAACAAATGCAGCCCTCAAAGCTTTAGCAGCTGCCTCTCTTATCTGCTCCTTTGGATCTCGAAGTGCAATTGATATGTGATTGAAAAAACCATTAATATGCTGATAGAAATACGACGGCAATGCAATCGCCAGCTCCTTCAATATAAGAACAGCGGATAGTCTCTTCCCTTCGTTTCTTTCCTCGACCAGCCATTCAAAAGATCTTTTCACCTCAGACTCAACATACTCAGATTTCTTTATTCCAAGAGACACGGCTAGCCGACCCATTGTTTTTGCTGCCAACTCTAAAATACTGCTATCACTACACGGAAATATGTTACGCAGGTGATGTACATAACGATTTACTCTAGCTTTGCTAGTATCTGTATCTCCGGTTATCAAACAAACTGGAAAAAAACAATTATCATAAATGTCCCAAAAATGTTAACAATTGCACAACAATTTAATATTCTTCATTGTCTACAAGAACTTTAGCCAACCTAATTGAAGCAATTTATCCTTTCTTAATTGCACCCACGAAATCAGGGTGTGTCGCTAACAAAATAATAGTTGGATATGGCCAATGATGTTTTTCACATAGTGGTAAATCATAAATGAAAACCATAATCAAATTATAAATGGAGTCACAACGTATAATGTAATACCAACACTAAGAGTCTGAACCTTTAAAACCACCTCTTCTCATTTGAACATAGATAATTTTAAGTCACCTATGATTAATAAGTTGCTTGTATCGTAGTATTTAAAAAGACTACTCAGAGAAAATCCTCCGTAATTTTACATATAAAAAGAAATGCATTTTCAGTATAATATTTAAAACACCTGAAATTAATGGGAATGAGGTAAAGATTTATATTTATTGGAAATTAATTTAAGCATGAGCATCCCTCCCTCTCACTGTGAGAAGAGACCCGGTCCAGCAGTGGATCAATAAAAGGGTCCAAAAAACGACTATCCCCGAGTTAATGGGAGTTTATAGAAATGACTATAAACATACCTATGGTTAATATACCCGCTTTCTTCTCATTGTTATCATAACTAGAGGTCAAAGCATGTATTAGTTGGTTGAAGTCGTCCAATACTAGATTATGAGCCTCCTGAGACATCTCACGCAAATCGGTTCTCACAAAGTGCAGCAATTCTCGAATGGCTCTATGTCTGGACTCCGACTGGCGAGATTTTAAGCCGGAGACTAGATCGGTTACTTGGTAGTTAGTCATTTTGATGAATATTAAATCACAAGACCAAAAATTCTAAATTTTCAAAATAATTTCATTACATTATATAAATAACTGCACGGGTAGTTCACATGATTGAATCTTTATTTCTCTAACGTATTACAAGTATCTCGAGACATAATATATTGCTCTGATTGAAACAACTTTTAAACAATATGTCAAGTGAGAAATTTTCTATTTAAACACTCACATTAGAATCAAATTATAAACATGCGGCCATTGGTTAATGTCATTTGGTTGATGTTGATTACAAACATTCGTTTGGAAATATATTTTTTGTAACAACAAGAACTATTTTATGGTTATATAGTATTTAAAATAAAGTGCTTTATAAACGATGTTAAAATTAATATTTTTATTAAAACTTTTTTATTAACGTGTATAATTACCATTAAAAAGGAACTAAGGTTATTTACTCTAAGGATAACATTATTTTTGCATTTTATAAATTATAGTCTAGTTGTGACTATATATTTCTGTTATATGTGTTAATTTTTATCTAATGACTGAAGTTTATGGAGCTAATATTATTTTAGTAATAATTATAAAAAACAATAATGTCGCCAGTAACCATGTTTATATTCATTACAGATTAAATATTAATATTTGGTGCTTAGATGAGGATGACGCGTTGTATTTTCAATACTTTCTCGTCATCTATCCTGCAACTACAAACGTCAAATAACCAATCGTCTCAGCTGAGCCACAGAGGTGACTGACTGCTTGACGTCGTGTGGCATGCTCCGTTGTTCTTTCTAGTTATCACATCTTGTGTGAAAATTTTGTGATATAGTGCAGACAATAGTCGTATCAACAAAAAATAAGAATCATCCACCATGAGTGAACTAAGCCAAGAAGAGGTAAGTAGCATATTTTGTAAACGGACCTTGACGTAGTGCGTATGGCCAATCTAATTTTGTAACAAAACAAAGCGTTTGTGTGACGATGTGCAGTTTGGAAGTGCGTGTATAGGTACACGTGCTTCAAGAATCTGTTATCCTTTGCAGATAAGGCGACGTCGTTTGGCTCGACTCGCAGCGCTCAGTAGTCCTGCGTCAGTACCCGCTAGCCCTCCCGTCACTCCGGGAGGGTCCGTGCCTACCGAAGCTACTAACGTGCAACCCTCGACGGTCATTCCGCCTTCAGCGCGCGGATCCACAGAATCGGAAACAAAGTCCGACACAACGAAAGATTCAAATTATTCAGAAGGAGTTAACAAAAGTGATGTAACAGATGAAACCAAAATACCAGCGGACGGCTTAATCGTAACCGAAAAGCCTGAAAACACTTTACTAGATGAAATACCAGATACAAAAATGACAGATCTGTCTCAAACACGACAGTACAACAGCTTTGACTCAATAGGTGATGACACATTATTGAGCTGCGGTTCTGTAAGAGTAGGGAGCTTGCCACAGTCCACCATTGGTGGATCGGAAGGTGCATCGACCAGGGAAGATAGCACATCGAGATCCATATCGCCCCCACAGTTTGTTGAGCCCTCTCCAGTCCGGCCCAGAATCAGTAATACTTCACCGAGCTGCTCTCGACGTTCACTTTCAATGGAAGTTGATGAAGAAAGAAATTCACAATCTGACAATCGACAGGAGCCGATGGAGGTACGTCCAAGAAATATTTAAATGTTGACAATAGTTTCAATTGAATTCAAAATTTTTGAAGTCATTTATTAATATGTTAACGAATAAATTATTAAGATTGTAATTATAATTTTTTATCAATGTACTGTCAGCCATTGGTGGATCTATCTATACTTGTACTTTATCAGTTCCCTTGAATCAGCAAAATTTACTTTGAAATCATTTGCTGTATATCAATGACATTGTAATTTAATATATATGACATACAACATTTGCTTTTGTTTGACGCTCAAACTCAAGATTAATGTCTTTCAATTAGACCAGAGATTAATCTATTGGTGTTAAATTTCAAGTGGAAAGTGTTATACTGCAACACCTAAATAGTGGTTGGGGCTATATTTTAACTGACGTCAATTGTTTAAAAATTTCCATATTGTCAGTCACATAGAATTTTTTGTTTGAATAAACTTGAAGCAAAACCAATGGAAAACAATCTTGAAACCATCTGGTATTCAAAAGAGATATTAACATATTGTTTTGCGTTTTTTGTATTTGCTAGCAGATATCTTTAAATCCAATATGGATTTTTATTACCTCAATAACTATAACGACCGAGACTAAACACTTAAAATACTCTTTGAATCATGGAAATGCTTATGAAAATATGCCAATAGCAAAATTGGTATTTTACGGTATGGTATTGCATCGAGTGTCATGTAACTACAGATTGTTATCAATCTGCAAATATATCAGGCATAAGAGTGCATCAATTGTACATTGTGTCAAATCCAATATGTTAAACAATCGACAGGCTTCCTCAAATCGTCACCTCACAGTTTAGTCCCGAGCCCATTAAATGTACTGGCTTCTTCCAGTCATTTCAATAATTCAATTTTTTGCTTAAATTCCCGAACATTGCTTTCCAACAGTTATAGCAATAACCTAGATCCATATAAATATTTCATTATAGATTACAGTATAATTCCTATCAATATACTTAGCTGAGCCTTTCATAACTATCTAAATAACTCGAAGCTTATATGTGAGCTGCACATTAATAATGTGCTTGGCACATACAGCATGTATCATTGGCAACACACACTGCTAGAGCATCTTTTGCTTCAGCCACGCAGCTGCAGTACGTAGATGTTAACTAAACACGCAATGTTCCCAATGCATACATGTGTTTTGTCTACTACTCGCTTGAAAATTCAGTTTCGATCATTTGAAATGCAAAAGGATGTAGGCTTGTATTCAGGTGCCATTGAAATTATACACTCGCCCAAGTGTGCAGGCAATGGTCAATCAATCTCTGTCCGATTGATAAATATATCTAACCGTTCCCCGAAGTGTTAGAGAAAATGAATAATGCAGAGCCATAAAACTTCCATTGTGTCCCCCCCTGCTGCATATGACCTGCATGATATGAATCACTTAAATTCAAATTACTTGTTTGTACGGTTCACGATGAAATTTATTCACTCTCAAGGATTTTGTGTTGACCATTTTGGTTTAACTTCTAGCGTTGTTAGGTAAGGATTTTTTGACCAATTGCGGAAAGTATCAATAATGTTGTAGAATCAATGATTTCTACAGGATCTTTTTATGATCATAAAAACTATATCGCAATTTGTTTTATTTTTTTATACTTAATATGTATAGGCAGCCAGCATAACATGTATAAGTGACTAGGATAGTAAAAGTTTAATTTTTGTTCCAATTCAAACAGGCTTTATCTGTATAAGGCTGTAAAGGAAAATACAGACAATGCGATTCTTTTTTATCTATATCCATCCGGTTACACGTAACATAAAATAAATCATTATTTGTAAAAAAAATACTTTTCAACGAAATATAGGTTGAAGATAGTGACCCTACACAATCCCCTGTTCGTAAGATACATCGCTCGCGGACAGCCAGCTGCACGGAATTAACCGAGGATCAACTTCGACATATTGTCGCGAAGATCCTGCAAGTCTCATGGTCAGAAGATAGTGCAGGTAATTTTACTGATATATCAAAGGCACTATTAAGAAACAAATAAAAATCAGGCCATTTAAAATTCATTTCATTCCAGGTGGAATTTTTGTACCTTCAGTGGCCGAATCTCTTCTTGATAATCCTAAACTTAGTCTAGAAGAAATAGTGTCTCGAGCGTTGATAGATGTCATAACTCAGATCGCCGACGGATCCGATCCGTTAAATCAGAAGCTTATCGCTATTTCTGAGACGACAAAAAGACTGAGCGATGATTGCATCGACGACACTCAGACCAGCGCGCCGCTCGGCTCCGAAGCCGACCCTGACAAGTCTGAATGTCCCGCACCGTCGCTGCCTATACCAAAAACTATTCCCACCCAGGGCCTAGCGGTCAGCTATATACTGAAGTTTTACAACAACATGAACATATATGAGAGGGAGCATCCGAAGAAAAGTTCCGAACCGCCATTGTATGATCTTCTACAAATATTACGAACAACGCTCGTCAATTACCTCGTGCTCATCCTTCGAGGTAGATTCGAATTGGAGCAGTGTCGGAAGTCGCCATTACTACGTTACATACTGATCGGCAGCACGCCCATCGGTCTCATGCCCGAAGTTCTGCTCGCCAGTTACGGCGACCAGGCAGCATTCGAGGAGGTAATGAAATTTAGTAGTCCCACACATCGTAAAAACATTTATATCTTGCAAGATAATCAACGAAATATTCTATATACATTACATCCCTACTAATATTATAAAGGTGAATGTAAGTTTGTTTCTTACCCTTTCACGCGAAAACTACATACTTGACCGATCATGAAACATTGTAGACATATTCTTGGAGGTATTCGAAGTAACATAGGGTACTTTGAAAGAGAGAAATTTTTTTTTAAGAAAAAAAATTCTTTTTACGAGAGATAAAACAAATATTTGTCAAAAAAGTGATAATGCCGAACAATTGCCAAACAATCCCTACTGCAGGCGGGCGAAGCCGCGAGCAAAGCTAGTTATTATACATATGAATGTACATTAGTTTTCGAGGCGCTACTTTTTAATGGGATCGTGGCCGTTTTGATTTTGCCGTGTGGGTACGTTGACACACCGTCGCGTGCAGGTGTTCGTGCCGCTGCTGATGGGTATCCGCGAGGAGATGCGACGCTGTGTGTCGCCGCTGGTGGGGCGCGGGCACGGCGCGGCGCTGCGAGCGCTGCGCTCGCTGTGCGAGCTGCGGGCGGGCGCACGCCACGCCGAGCGGCCCGTGTGCTCGCTGCTGGCCGGCCTGCCCAGCCTGTGCCCGCCCTCCATCACCACGGCGCCGGGCCGGGAGATCGCTCGTACCAGCTTCTTGGGGCCGTTCTTCGCGGTGATTCTCATTACAAACTCCAAAGCTGTTAAACGTTTTACGAGTACAGGGCGTGAATACATTGACAAGTCGAGTTGACGGTGAACAACTGAATGTCACATTTATTTTGTTGATTTATACAAAATTTGCTAATACTGTCACATTATCTGAAACTTGCGATTAAATTAATTAGATTCAATTTTAAGAGATATTAAAACAACATGAAATAGTTTCGAAATAAAGCGTATACTTAAAACTGCTAAGTAGCCTTGCCAACGCATTCACGCCTTGTGTCGATATAAGAAAATAAGTTTGAGCTGATTAAACTCTTGTTACTGATTGTCGATTAACAGTTTAACGAAAATCACTCGTTTATTCCGTTACATAGCAGATTACCACGTACCTGTTTGCAATATATAGAACCGTCCGTATGTCTTGTTATCATTAGGGTTCCGTACCTCGAAAGGAAAAAACGGAACCCTTATAGGATCACTTTGTTGTCCGTCCGTCCGTCCATGCGTCCGACTGTCAAGACCCTTTTTCTCCGAAACGCGTAGAGGTATTATTGAAATTCATATCAAATACTCAGGTCTATATCTTTACGAATATATACCTACAGCTTTGTACGGGACCCTCGGTGCGCGAGTCCGTCTCGCACTTGGCCGGTTTTTTTAAGAGATTTTCATAAACGGTCGAGTAGAATATCAATGAACTCGGTGCGCATCAAACATCGCTCCGTCGTCCGCAGATATCGCTGTTCGCGGAGGAGAATCCTCGGTTGGCGGAGCGGATGTTCGCGTCGGGCAACGGCGACCGCAGCCTCGCGTTCGCGTTGCAGCGCGAGGTGGAGGCGAGCCGCAGCTCGCTGCACAGCATCTGCCACAACATCCTCCTGTGCCCCGACGCTAGGGAGAAGCTGCTCAACTACTTCGCAGCGATACTGCTGCGAAACGAACGCCGCGCGCAGCTGCAGACGGACGAGAGGTCGCTCGCGGGTGAGTTTTTTTAACCGAACTAAAAAAAACTGAGAAGGGTGTCAAGTCGTCGCGTATATATATAGACTTCAGCAATTAACATAGTCGGTACTACATTTTGGCCAATTTTGTTTTATTGCAT
>DWUN01002707.1:0-13305 GCA_018249975.1 Passova gellias
CATGGCTCCTACCTAACTTGCTTATGGCAAAAACAGTAGTTCTACGCTATGATCTAGAGGGCGGCACTGCGGCGGCCCGGGGCCCCGTTTTATTAATTATCTATATAAATTTTTACATTAATCATTAAATATTTCTTATACACAGCCATATCTCTCGTCGCCAATACGCCCCCCGCCGCGCCGCCGCCCCCGTCGTCCGCACGGCGGTTCCCGATTCCGCCTCCGTTTCCGTACAACTCAAAACGCACCTATTACTTAACGATATTATTTACAAAACTTCGCTTAACCTACAATGGAATTTGACTCGACGACGTTCGTTTTGGAATATAGTTATTCCAGCGAGGCCTATCTATCAACATAATATACAAATATGTCACGTGCGAGGCGACGCCGGCCGCGGTACAGTCTTAGCAAAAAATGCATATTCAACATGGATTTTTAATAACAAAAGCATATAATATATAGATAGAATACTACACTTCAAAAATAAGTAAGTATTCAAGTCGCGCGTCGCCCAATACCACAGGGAATGCGCTGGCAGGCCGCGGACTGCGGACTGCGGACATGCTGCATGCCGCGTCACGCATAATTGTCTCGTAGCACGAACACGCAGCGACGTCTGAACGTTTCGAATGAAAACATCCGACGACCCGCCGCCGCCGCCCCCACAGTCCACAGCGAACATTTCACAAATGCACAATTTAATTTCACGTTAAATGCAGAGTTCGTTTCTGAAAGAACAATGTTACCGACAACGACATCGATCCGAATACACGATTAGAAGATTGATTACGATCGAGATCTGAACGGGAACGTCGGAACTGAACACTTCAAGTATTGGGAAAACAATGTTCGGGCGAAATTTAAGAAAAGTAAATGCAAAACCAATCACCTCTACACCCGGCCGCCGCCCGGGCCGCCCTACGCACGGTACACCACTATACTGACGTATATACACACAAACGCGATGGCAGGAATGGATTGCGGAAAGACACAACTTGACGTACGTACGGAACTTACTCCTTGTTCAAAATAAATGCCACAACCGTACACACGTGGAATTACAGTCCGAAGTCGGTGGTTTTCATTGAAAAGCCGAAGAGCGAGCCGAGGGCGGGCTGGGCGCCGCTTTCGCCAGTGACGTGAGACCGTCAGAGGCCAGAACCGCGAAATACTTCGGGACCCCGCGCCGGGGCTCCACCGGGGGGTGAGAGGGGTCTCACGCCCGCCTCCCGCGGGAGGGCTCGGGCGGTGGGGCGCGCCTGCCGGCTACGTAGCTACAAGTCCACGACACGATATGCTTTACTGTTCGAGTCAACCGAACGACATAACACTTGTATTTACATATTATCAATTTATACATAACGTAATATACTTATATGTACATATATTAATTGTGTTTATTTATCACCGACGAAATAACAATTGACTGCTCGAATTTAATTCGCTTCTCAACAGAAAGTAACATAATTGCGTCAGACTTAATGATATCGATATAGTCTTAGAACATACTGATGTTCGACATCCACTGATGTTCCGCAGAGATGCTGCGGCTCTTGGGCCGCGAGGCGGGGCCCTGCGCGTGGCGCGGGGAGCGCGGGGGCGCGCACGTCAGTCGCACGTCACGGCAGCGTGACGTCACCGCGGCGGCGCGCTACACCGTGAGGCTGGTGATGAGCTGCTGGCACAGCTTGCCGTACTCCCGCTGGTCCCCGGATATGCGCCTCATCTTCAGTCCCTTCTTCTCCTGCGCCTTGTTCTCGCACACGACCAGTTCGATCTGGATCCCGCCGGAATATTCCAGATTGAGGAAGCCCGTCGGCGCCTCCGCGTCGTCGAGTCTGTCCGCGTGCTCGCTCGTCTCCACGAAGATGTTCTGCGGCGGTACCCTGGTGTTGATGGTCTCCTTCAGCAGCTCCACTATCCGCTGCGAGTCGAGCTGCGAGCACATGGCGCTGAGTGCCACCTCGTAGTACTCCTGGACGCACGACACCTTCTGCGGACTCGAGAGGATTGGCATGGCGCACTGCTCGGGCCGGCACACGTCTGCGAGTCGCAGGTCCATGGTGGAGCGCTGCAGGCGCTCGATCTCCTCCCGCGGGCGATCCTCGTCGCACTGCTCCAACCGGTCTCTCGACATGTGCACGTCTTCGCAGTACTCCTTCACCTCCCCGAGCTGCCCCTGGGCGGAGAAGGACGAGCGCGGCGTCTCCCCTCTCTCCGAGAAGCTGCCTCGGCCAAAGTCGCTACGGTCCGAGAAGGACGAGCGGCCGAAGTCGCCGCGCTCCGAGAAGCTGCCGCGGTCGGAGAACGAGAAGGACTCGCGATGCTCCGAGAAGCTGCCGCGGTTCTCGCTGAAGCCGGAGCTGATGGACACGAGGTTGGAGTACATGGAGTGCACGTTCTGCTCGCAGTTGGGCGACGCGTTGGGCGACGCGTTGGCCGAGTCGTTGCTGAGCGAGTCGTCGCTGAAGCCGAGCGACTTGTCGCTGCCGCGCCGCGGGATCCGCGTCTCCTCCGACAGGAACTTGTTCGTCTCATCCGCGCTCTCTTTCGGGGATTGCATCTCGGCGTCCTTGTCTTCCATGTCTTTGGGTAGTTCTAGAGGCGGAGGCGGCTCGGTCTCCTGGCTGACCTTCCTGCCTATGCCTTTAGTGATGGACGGTCGGTCGTCCATGTCCGACGGCTCGGATATCACGAACTGCGGCAGGGGGTACTTGGAGTTCTCCAGGCTGTCGACGCTATCCTCGGACGAGGACGCCACCAGGGTGATCTCCGAGCCCAGGCAGTCCGTGAGGCTGATCTGCGGGTGGGCGGACGCGTACGTCGGGAATTGCGCTCTGTTCAGTTCTTGAAACATTTTCGCTTCACCGTTATGACTCCCGTTACCTATTTCTTCCCGAATCATGTCCAAGGGAGAGCCAGGGTTCGAGATGGGGGAGTTGTTCAGCGACCGGTGCGTCACCAGGTGCAGCTGCGGGTGGACCATGGGGAGCAGCTGGGGGTACTGACCCGTGTCCATCTCCACGTTGCTCCTGAGGTCCAGAGGCGTGGCGCTGGCTTGCGGCGTCCCTCTCGTTATCGAGCCCGTGTGGAGGTAGCTGAGCCCTTCGGTTATCTGATGAAGGGGAGAGCCGGGGCTGGCGGGCGACGCGTGGCCCGGCAGCGGCCCGAAGCTGCCGTACGAATGAATGGACTTGAGGACGTCGTGGGAGATGTTGACGTGACCCCCGTACAGGTGCAGGTTCATGCCCATCTTCAAGCCGACGTCCTGCAAACGAACGCGTCGGCATTAACTAGAGGAAATGTTTCAATATTTTTTTGCACTAATAATTAGCTATAGCACCACTGCGCGGGCACCGACCTGCACGGCCGCTCGCTCGCCGCCCTCCCCGCGCGCCTCGCCTCCGCCCCCGCCGGGGCCCGCGGGCGGCGCGGTCGGCGGCGCGGGGGGCCCGGGGGGCGACACGCCGCCGTGGATCGGGGAGCCTGCAACAATACCGCACACATTTATGAGTACCACGGGATACGGCTCCTATTCGGTTCCGTTTTCAATGCTATCTTTTTTCTCAATTTGTAATAGGGTAATTTTTTCTTTTCTACTACATATAATACGTCATACATTATTTGTACAGAATACGTGACAGAAAGGTCGGAGTGCCGCCGACGCGGCGCGTACTCACCGGGCATGGAGGCGGAGGCGGAGGCGGAGGCGGGCGCGGCGGCGCGGCGGCCGTCGGCGGGCGGGGAGGCGCCCGCGCGCCGCTCCAGCCGCTCCAGGCCGCGCTGCGCACACACCGCGTACGTTACGATACATTGAAACGTGGCACCGCTCGCACCGGCCGCCGCCGTGCTGCCGACGTGCCGCGGGTCGCTCGGGTCTCTCCCGTTGTCGCGGGAGCCCCGGAGCGTTCTCCGCTGCGCTCCGGGGCGCTCCGTGCGGATCGGTACGAACACGGGTCGATGGCGATAATTTGCGATCAGCCTTTAAGGCCACGGACGAGGTTCGGCGACGGTAAAATCTCACCGATTAAGCGCGTGCATGCAGAGAACGAACGTACCACCCGCGCATCCAAACCGACATCCTTGCGATATAAGATATGTATAAATATATTGCATAACACTCCATCCTTCGAGCCGGATTCGGATTCGGATTCGGCAGAAAGTTCTTTAGCGGAAAAAGAAAAAAGTGGAATTTAATTACAAATACAACTGTAATCGAGTCGAGTAACGGTATGGCCGTGTCGGTCGCGACGGTACCTGTAGCTGCTGGTACTCGAGGCGCGCGGAGGCCAGGTCGTGCGCGGCGCGCGGCGGGGAGCTCTCTGCGCGCCGCACCGGCGAGTAGCGCTCGGCGTGCTCGCGCGCTGCACACACACACGCGCACGGGTCACACCACGCGCCCGCCCCGCCCCGCCCCGCCGCGCACGCCCGCACCGGCGGGCCGCGGGGCGAGGGAGCGGGGGGCTACGTCTGTCACTTGACAATGAACGTTGAGTACTTGCGTCGTTACGGGTATCGAAACAAGGCTTTAAACAAACGAACGGTACGTATGTACCCGATATATTGTGTAACTATTCAGTGAATTGTTTTAATAAAAAAAGTCCAAACATCTATCGGCAACACAATGAACAAAAGCGAGTTACGACACTACGACACACACAAACTGCGCACACAGAGGACATTCCCAAGCGGAGCTACGCACGCGCGTGCAACACTACACATGTTCATACTTGGACTTACGGCGTCTCCGTCTCTCCGAGGAGCACTTCGTATCTCTATAGATATATAGCTATGTAAATCCGAAAATCTCTTTATCGCCGGTCACATCTTGAAATATTTCATATAAAATCCTAGACTCCTTAAACTACCCTTAACCGGATGAAAAAAGAAAACTAAAAAATTACCCATTTCCTGCACAGTGGGCAACATTTGTAGCTTTACCCTCTGCGGGCCGGAGTACTTCCTTTGCTTTTGATACTGTCCCTGGTGGGGGGTGCCGGCCGTGATGGACCCCTGGGACGCTATGGAGCCCAGGCTCTGCGTGTGGTACCCGGACGTGGGGTTCGCGTTGGAGCTAAAATGTCCAAACTGCGTCCCCGGACTGGCCGCGTAGCTGCCGAAGTTGCAGTGGGCGTAGTCCGCGTTAAAGCTCTTGGCGTCGTAATTGGGGATCGGCGTCCCGCTCACGATGTAGCCCTGCCCGCCGCCCGCCGGCGCGGCTCCCGGGCCGCCGACGGGCGTTCCGCTCACTATGGAACCTTGAATAGGGTTGCTGACGAGCATCGTTTGATTGAGGGTCACTACTGTGCCGTGGCTGGGTGAAAATTGTCCAATTTGTCCCACGGCGGGCGTGTAGGGGGACACGGCTTGGCTCGCGGGCGTCCCGGACACTATGGACCCCTTCGTGCTCATGATGCTGCCCTGCGGGATCGTCTCCAGTACCGGCTTCATCGCCTTGGGGTTGGCCTGTCTGTTCGAGTAGTTGGGGACGCCGGTCGCGATGGACCCCTGGCCGGCGGCGGGCGGGGGCGCGGGCGGGTAGGGGTAGCCGGGCTGCATGGAGGGCGGCAGGTAATTACGATTCATTCGCGCTTCCACTTCCATCACTAGTTCGGGACTTATTACTAGACGTCGTGAAACAATTAAAAATAAATTAGCAAAAACAAAACACAAACAAAATAATCGCTGCAATGCATCGCATGCACTATCGACGTGTCAAGCGAAATTAAAAAAAAACAAGTGCAGTGAAATGAATTCAAATCAAAGTCCAACGACTCTATTTACGAACAATATCGATTTTACGCGATGTCGATGTTACAGAAGGATCCGCCTCTCTATCTACGCCACGTCATCGCGGGCGCAGTCAGTCGGCCGGCCGGAGTCGGGCTCCGGCGGCGAACGACGGGAGTTTTGATTTATATTCATTTCATCACTCTCATGAAATCTAATCAAGCAATCGAAAGAGCGAAAATAGTAACATCTATATGAAATAACACAGCGTATCGCAGGTGCCATAGATACAGACGAGTGTCGAGGGAGGCGGGAGGCGGGGGTCCAACCTGCGCGTACGACGTAACAATGTATTATACCGATGTATCGATAGCTCGGCGGAAGGCGGCCGTCGCCGCGAGCCGGTCACGTGCGTGTTGTGTGCAGGTTGTCTATTGTTTTCATCAGTTTGCTACCGACGTTGCCATGCGCGCGAGCGACCGATCCCACCCCCCCTCAGCCCCCCGCGCGTCGCTCCGCCGCTGTCGACGGACGTCAATTTCATATCGTCTCGGCGCTCTCGTCGTTACAGTATAAGTAACTTCGGCTCAAATATAGATATCTAATTTTATACTAAGTTGTCATAGAGCAAAAGGGCGCGCGACGCTGACGACGTCGCCTCTCGGAAGGCACCGTGAGATGCGGCGGCGCGGCGACGTCGGTAGCAAACGTGGCACAGGTTTGCGACGAGCTGCACGAATACCGGCCACCGCTGCTCCGCCGAGGGGGAGAGGGGGAGAGGGGAGTCGGCATCTCGACAGCTCGCCGCGGGGAGGTGTGGGGGTGTATGCGGGGTGTCAACGCACGGTCTCGATGTAACACGACAAGGCACTGACCGGGCGGGCGCTCGGTGACGGTCAGCAGGCCGGAGCGCCGCACGCGCGCGCCGCCCGCCGGGGCCGCGCCCGAGCTCGCCTGCGCACACACGCAAAAAAAACACGTTACACGACCGCAGGCGACCGGCGACAGTGTCACCGTTTCCACTGTCCGAAACTGGAGCTCTGGGGTCAGACATTGGCGTGCATCTGTCATTTTAGCAAGTTTTACGCGTTTTGTAAGTTAACATTTATTTATATCTTTATTTTATATTTTAATTTTTATATCTGTCTATAAGGACATTCCGTGGGAACCGGCACGCCGCAGTCGTCCATAGAGTTCTCATACCTGCGCGGAGGGTGCGGGCGGCGCGTCGTCGGGCGCCGACGGCCGCGCGCCCAGGTAGCGGCACAGGCTGGCGCCGCAGGCGGGGTCGGCGCCGCGCTCGCCCGCAGAGTCGCCCGCGTCCGCGCGCGCTCCTCCCGGCCCGCTGTCCGACACCTACGTGTGGAATTATATTATTATAAACTAGCCAACCCGGCAAACGTTGTTCTTCCATATAAACTGTAAACAGTATTTCTCTACTATTTAAGGCATGTTATTTTACATAGAAACCTTCCTCTTTAATCACTCTATCTATTTAAAAAAACCGCATCAAAATCCGTTAGGTAGTTTTAAAGATTTAAGCATACATTTGGGATATGGCGACAGAGAAAGCGACTTTGTTTTATACTATTTAGTGATGTTCTCAAATATTATACTATAAAAATAGCATGTCTCGTAGCTATAATTTGTGTATATTATAATGGATGGCTCGAGATCCGCTCTAACAATTTCTATGGAAGTTTGAAATTGGCGATTTTTTCGGTGAAAAATTTCATCGAAGGCAGTGTAGGGTTGTACCCTAGGGCGTGGCAGGTTTATACGCACGTGGTGCGCGGGCGCGGAGCGGCAGCAGGCGCGCTCGGCGCCGCGAGGCACGTGCGCGCCGCCGTCCGACGCTCGCCTCCCGAACGACGACGCTGCCGAGACACACGCACATCACTACAACAAGATCGCTCGAGCGCGTGCGGCGGGCGCGCTAGGCCGCTCGCTTGCGCACCTTAACGTTACTCGTTTTATATTATTGGACGTGTTCCTCGCAACGTGCACCACCGGCCGGTGCTTCTCCTCGTGCGGCCGCACCCGCCCGGCTCAGGGGTGACGCTCGACCGACGATTCTTGAGTAGATTTTAATTCGTGATATTTTTCATCGAGCTAATGATTATCTAAATTAAATTGGCGTACCGTGGGTGAGCATGGCGTGCGGCGGCTTGAGCAGGTGCTGGTCCTTGACGCTGAAGTAGCGCGGCGGCTGGTGCTGCACGGCGGGCAGCTTGGCGGCCAGGTTGGTGTGCGGCAGTAGCGACACCTTGGCCGACGGCTCCTGCGAGCCAGTCGGGTCCGATGTGTGTTTCGACAAAATTGATTCATTTCAAATTCATATTTTATCAAATGGATAATTTTTCAGTCCAATGATTTCCAGTCGAAAGATAACATTCCAAGAGGATACCGGCGGCGACCGGCCCGATCCTCGACAGTAGCATGAACACTCACGATTGCTTCATACTATCACCTATCACTAGCCGAGCGCACCCCGGCGGTCCAGACCCTACGGGTCTATAGGAGATCGGTTGCAGATGTTAAAAATAATAAATGCAACACAATTATGTATTTGTCTTTTGAAGAGATCCGGTCCGTACGATATCGCCGCCCGCCCGGGCTCCGTCGCCGAGGCCAGCGTGCGTGCGCGGTACTCACGTCGAAGTGCGCGGAGGCGCAGAGCGGCGCGGCGCGCAGGTCGGCGGACGCGGCGCCGCACGCGCCCAGCTCGCCGCCCTGCACACACCCGCGCACGGTCACTAGACTGCCCCGCTCCGCACGCACCGAACTAGCTCCACTCACATTATTATATTACATAGGCTTTCAAATGCTACACAGCTTTGTATGGTCCACATTTGCAGCGATATAACATGGATACACTCGCAGCCGTAGGGCGCGTTTTATATACGATGGTCAAGATACCGCGCGACTGAACTCGGTCAGCATCTTGCTACAATGTGCCCTTTTATTATTATTTTTAAATATGATGTAGGTGGGAGAGTGCTCGTCGGCTCACCTGCGCGTGGCGGCAGTCCCCGGGGCCCACGGTGTGGCGGCGCGCGGCGGGCTGCGCCCCCGGCTCCCCGCGCCCCTCGCGCCGGGCGCAGCCCCGGCCGCCCGCGCGCTCCTCGGGCGCCGCGTGCACCCCGAACTGCAACACGCACGCCTCCCGTTACACACGGGTAGGCTCCGCCGCGCTCTCTACGAAGCCTCACGAAGGATCGAACGATGCAATAATATAATTGCGAATTGTTCTCGTTCATTCGAAGCCATGCAAGTGTCCTTACCGTCCTCGGCGGCCATCTGTCCGCGAAACACCGAGACATAATGACTTATTTCTATATAAACATAGCAGGCACAAAGATCCACCGGCATCGCGGGTGACATCGGAGACATCGCATGGTTTTTTTTTCACAAGCACAGGTGACACCCGTACGGCGTCATCGCCGACGTCGGCCGTCCGCGGGGAGCGGCGCGGGGCGGTCCTCCCCGCACTGGCCGTACGCGGTATACCTGCCGAGGGGCGCGGGGCGCGATACGTACCATCTCCAGGTTGTCCGCGCGGTCGCTGAGGTAGTGCAGCGGCGCGAGGGGCGCGGCGGCGGGGTGCACGGCGGGGGCGAGGGGGCCGCACTGCTCCGCCTCCATCTGCTCCTCGTCCGAGCTCTGAGATCGCAGTCACAATTTCGTACATGTCACACGAAGTATCCCGAGCGATACACTAAGAGAGGGTCCGAGTGCAAACCCCGGCACGCGCTTGTCTTTAAATACGACTCGCATAACGCCGAAGGGAAACGTCGCTACTACCCGGAAAGTTAAAAACTTACTAGATCATACGGTGCTCGCTTCCAAACCGGTCAACGTCCAAACGAGCTATCATATTTTACTCGACCCCGTCGAGGGTGGCTCGCAAACGAACCGTTCCTCGGCGAGGCGCTCTCTGCTCTAACGTGATGTCGTCAGTTAGAGCAGTGTACGGAGGCCGACGGCGAATCGGCCGGACACGCGTTTACGTGTTACAATAGTATCGGAGTGCAGCGCTCACCCTGCAGCTGGTGAGGTCGAGCGGCTGGCCCGCGCCCGCGCCCGCCTCCGGGAACTCTGGAAATTACGAAATGATAACGTTCAGTTTTAACGAGGCATACGTACTGTACGTATCGTCGGTGAAGTGACGAGGTTGTCGGAGGTCGGCTCCGCGGCGGCCGGCCTACCTGCGCGGGCGGCGTCCCCGTCGGGCGGCGCCTGCAGCAGCCGGTCCAGCAGCAGGTGGTAGATCGCCGAGATGTGGTCGAAGCGCTCCTCCTGCACCGACTGCACCACAAGCGAGTTTGTTTACTCTCCGTATCGATATCGTGCTGGCGAAATGGTGAGCGGTAGCAAAATATTGATTCGTGATGACTTTAGGCCGCGAGTCCCCCCACGCGCGCGTTACAACAATACGAGTATATACATACATATAACAATAAAAATCATCTAAAGTGTATGCGTGTGTGCGTGCACCTGATGCACGTGTTGCGGCATGAGGCCGGGCAGCGTCAGCATTTGCGCCAGCACGGCGTCGTGCGCGCCGCGCTCGCCGCCCGCCGCGTCGCCCGCCGCACCGCCCGTCGCGCCGCCCGCCGCGCCGCCCGCGTGGCACGCGCACGCTCCCTCCGACGCGTCTGTGTGCAAGCCGACGCCCACGTACATACACTCGTACCTCCCCTCAAGAGTCATGCCTGTGCCCGCCGCCCGCCCCGGGAGCGGACGGGCTGTGCTCGCATAAAGCTCTTCACTATTGTGTACAGTGAACGCATCATTACACACGTTCGGGATATCGTTTTTGTACGTTTAAAAGCGTCCTTCGACGCGCACGAAATTCTTCAGTGCAAAAATGTCTTCGGCGCCGTGAAAAATGTATCGCTTACGCGTTACACTATCGATTTCATTCAGGTTTACGTTTGCGACAATGTGTTCTATCTTATTCTCTCGCGGGCTGAATCCTACAGATGTATGTGTTTCTCGTTTCAGTGTCGATTATTCGAATTTCAAATTTGACCGGTGCTAAAGACGCCCAGGCGTCGGGCGGGGTGGGGCGGGGTGGGGCGGGATGTGCTGGCACTGACCGTAGTGCGCGGGCTGGTGCGCTTGCAGCCAGCGGTGGCGCGCCACGGCCCGCAGCGACAGCCGCTTGTCGGGCTCCACCACCAGCATGTGCCGGATGAGGTGCTCGCACTCTGCAACACCACCGCACGGCGCATTACGTACGTATTCAGCAAACTTTGTCGCGTGCGTGTGAGGGCGTACTGACCCTGCGACATGAAGTAGGGGATGCGGAATTTGCCGCTGAGTACGGAGGCGCGCAGCTCGTGCAGCGTGCCGCCGTCGAAGGGCAGCGCGCCGCACACCAGCACGTACAGCACCACGCCCAGCGACTGCGCACACAGGACACGCGTTAACGGGGGGCTCGAGGGCGCGGGGCGCGGGGCGCGGGCGGTGGCGGGCGGTACGCACCCATATGTCGGCCTTGGGCCCGTCGTACTGGCGGCCCTCGAAGAGCTCGGGCGCGGCGTAGGGCGGCGAGCCGCACCACGTGGCCAGCGGGGAGCCGCTCGTGTACTCGTTGCTGAAGCCGAAGTCCGCCAGCTGGAACGCGATATTCATAACGAACGTATATCTCCAGCGGGCGAGGCGGGCCGCGGGGGACGCGCCGCTACCTTGATGTTCATCCGGTGGTCGAGCAGCAGGTTCTCGGCCTTGAGGTCGCGGTGCACGACGCCGCTGGCGTGGCAGTAGCCCACCGCGGCCACCATCTGCAGG
The DNA here is from genome assembly GCA_018249975.1 of Passova gellias. Classification (NCBI taxonomy): domain Eukaryota; kingdom Metazoa; phylum Arthropoda; class Insecta; order Lepidoptera; family Hesperiidae; genus Passova; species Passova gellias. The sequence goes on from DWUN01002707.1 coordinate 11,530, forward strand.
AAGGCGCGGGCAGCCTCGCCCTCCGCCATGCGCCCGCGCGACACCAGGTGGTCTGCCCGCACACACGCTCACATAGAAAACGACCATCGTAACATTCATACGTTTTGCACGTATCCCCCCTCCCGCCTGGTGTCGTCCGCCCCACGAAGTCGCCTTACAGTCGGTACGCGTGACGTATACCGAGGTAGTATTCTGTACGAGGTGACGAGCGTGACGACTGTAGCGTCGCCCGAGTCGTTCGACGACACCGATCGTAGATCACCATCGGTATTAAAAATATGCAAAAGTCCTATCTGCATTTGAGTAATAATAATATTTTCTTTACGTAAGTAGAACAGTGAAAATATTAATACGACATTTTATTGTGTATATCGAATTGCGCAGTAGGTAAAGTGAGGCATTTAATATACGCTTAAAGATGAAGCGTCACCGCGTGCGAGATGAGGTTCGAGCGAGAGAGCGCGGCGCGGGCGGGGGCGGGGGCGGAGTGGGGCGTACCGAATATCTCTCCATTGGGGGCGTACTCGGTGACCAGGTACAGCGTGTGGCTGCTCTCCATCACCTGCAGACAGACAGCGCCCCTGGTTACTGCACTCGAACGCCTCGCAGTGTAAAGGTCGTCGCTCACCTATCGACGCCGCCCGTTCGCTCCGAGCGGCCCGCCGGCGGCGGGCGGGGCGCGCCGGGGCGACTCACCTGGTAGAGGCGCACGATGTGTGGATGCCGCAGCTTCTTCATGATGGCGATCTCCCGGAACGTCTTCTTCAGGTTGTCCTCGTCCAGCCGCGACTTGTCTATTATTTTGATCGCCACCTGGAAATTACAAAATAAACTCCAGTAAAAATAATGAACTATTACTATGAAATGATATCGTGCTATCGTTAGACACACGTCCGCGCGGTCTGCGAGGATCCCGCGGGGGATAGCGCCGTCCAAGCAGATGTATCCAGTGGACGTTTCTTTATTTAAAAATCGAGGATATTGCACATATTAGATGAACATGTTTAATTTTGTACACGCGGGGTTTACATCGACTCTGGTGTAATGGAAGGCCGAGAGGAAAAAAGCTGGAGGAGAAGAACTCCTTTAAGCGATCGGTTCTGTGCGAGCGTGTCGACCTAATCAATATCACACCGATACATCGCCGATCATCGCATGGCGCTCGCTTCGTGCGCGCGATGAGGCGGGCGGGGGACGGACGGCAGTCACTGGCTGGAATGTGGAAAAAACTCACAAAAAAAAAAACGTAGCGGAGAACAATCGCGCGGCGAGTGAACGACCGGCGCCCGGGCCGCTCCGGCCTTGCCCGCCAAAAAAATATAACAACCTTTTTCTCACCCGTACGACGCTTTGAACTCGCCGTACGCGCGTAAAAACGTTTCAACACCGCCAGACTGAAACTGAAACTATTGTTTTTTTTCACATTAATAAATTTACCTCAAATGGTATGATGACGATTGAATTTGTTGAAAAATTTTTCGCGCAAAAACCGAGTGACAGGTTCGATAGATGTAACGTTTTCCCCCCCCTTTGCGACGGCTCCTCGTCGCGGAGCCTCGGGCGGGCTCGGGTAAGCTCGGAGGCGGCTCGTCACGACGGTTACTCATTAGCGTTTATCATTCGACAGGAACTCAAACTACGTTACACTCGACTCACAAACGGATAAAGCCTCTCGAAGCAAATATAAATGACTAGCTTCGCCCGCGGCTTCGCCCGCATGGAAATTAATGTGTCGCAAAGTTTTTCCCGCGTAAATAACGACCCCGCGCGAATTCT
>DWUN01002708.1:0-13303 GCA_018249975.1 Passova gellias
GCTGCGAAGCTTTGCTATTATTGGAACAAATTTACTTGTTACGGCGTCTGTTAAGAGTTAAATTGTAAGTGCGTGCGTGCGTGCGTGTGGTTGTTCTCTGTGTGTGTGTCTCTGTGTGTGTGTCTCTGTGTGTGTGCCCGTGTGTGTATCTTTATGTGTGTGTCTGTGTGTGTGTGTACAATGTGGGTACAATGTGAGTTTAAGATTCAAGCAGATAAGTATTGTGTGCAGTAATTTGTATAAACTCAATATTAATGCGTGGAAATTTTGTTAAAACTTGCTATTTGCCTTAAGCAATTACCAATTTCGTTCTCAACCAGGTCTTCCCACCACACTCGTATTTTTTCATTTTACCTCAATTGTACAAGTGAAACTAATACGTTTCTAGTTTCACTCCTGCATCTGTAAACTGTTTGAGGGATATACATTGCGTTGTAGGAAGGTATTACAATCAAACCCTTGTATGAACTGTCTGTCGTAAGTGTTTGCGCCGTCTTTGTGTGCTGACCGTAGGGCATGATCGTGTATTCTATTGTCATAGCTTTGAAGACACATCCTGCATGTTTTCCAATGTAAAATATTATGGGGGCGAAAAATTTAAATTTGCTACAGTAATGTTTACTACAGTTATACTCTATACATCAAAGGATACCATTTGGGATGCATATCTATATTTTATTATGCCAAAAATTTGATTGTACCGTGAATTTCGATATATCATACGGTCGGGCAACTGAGTTTCTTTTAATATAAAAGATAGATAAAATTTGTAAAATTGATTTTTTTCACGGTAAGTAAGTAGGCTTGAGCATTGCGATTCCAGACACGTCAAAGTAGATATATGGATTGTTTTTACTAATATACTTTAAGTTAGTTAGTTTTTGCGTGCATACAAATATTTATCTTCATATCGAGCTTGTGATTTCATTTCGTAAAGATATTTTTTTAGGTAAAAATATTGTTAACATTTATACAAAAATAATCTGCGTACAAGCAACATTGTCAGTATTCAAAATTGTACATACTTAGTTGTTTAGTGTGTGGCGATGACGCTGCCGTTGCCTCCGAGGGCACTGTTAGCAAAATGGCCTCGTTACGGTGTCTTTTGTAATTTAGCTAAAAGGGCCAGTGCGGGTCATGTAAACATTTATATGTTAATTGTGATTTCGCGCACCTCGGCCGCTATGACCGCGCACGGAATTAACCATGAGGGTGACTCGGTAAACAGCCGTTTCAATTTTTGTCAGGGCTTTAGTGCCTCTCCTCTGCAGTGCAAATGAGAGTTGGGTCGGTAATTCGCGAAGTGTAAGAATCTTAATGGAATATTTTTTGCAGGAGAAATTTCGAATGGATTTCCAGACCCTCCTATTACATTGTCCTCTTTGAGGATTATTATTTAGATAATTGTTTTCTCGTTTCTATATAACCTACCTTAATATATCGCTGTCAGCCAGGGTTGACCGGAAGACAATGTCGCTACCCATTAAGTTTGCCCTTTATAACCCCTATTCATTAGGTATATACAAGTGGTTTATGAAAAAAACTGTTCACACATGTCTTGTAGTTATTTTCGCATTAAGAAGTCACATTTGTTTAATGCACTTTTTCATCAGATAATTATGTCGCTACTTTATACCATATCTATGAACGATCAGAAATCTTGGTTGTTTTTTAACGCATTCGTGTGGCAGATATTATTGTCGATGTATCAATGGCAATATTTATGCTCGCGACTGTACCCTGTGAATATTCTCCAGAGATCCAATTGAGGCTAATGAGAGCGGACGCGGCGTTATTAATACAAATGATTTCGCTTTGCCGCTGTTTTCACTTTTAAAATAGCTCGTTTATACACAGAGAGGAAGCAAGGTAGAAAACATTGCGTTAAACAGACGAGATTTTTTTGAAGTGAAACTTCTTTGCGCGCATGAGGGTAAAATTCTTATGGATGCAACGACATGAAAATGTGAAACGTTTTTGGAGTTTACTCCTTAAGAGACGATTTGTGTTATAGGGCCCGACACCGAAATTTATGTATTTGTATTTGTATTTGTTTTTTAAATTAATTTTTAATATTTTTACTTCGCACACTAAAGGCTTTCACTCGGAAATCTTAAGATTTAGAGTAATATAAGTATAAAGGAAATTTAAAAATTAGTTTGTTCTGACATGTGTATTTTGTACGCATGAATTTTTTTATTACGGTGACAGTTCGGAGAATAATACAGTTATAATAATAGTAACATAATATGTTTATAAAAAACAGCTGATAATAATAATTTTGTATAACCATTATACGAGTAAGTAATCTTCTTCAATATCTCATATGAAAGGTATCAAGAAAAAAAATCTATTTTAGTTTCATATATCATTCTTAAAACGCTTTTGGAGCGACAGACGCCATTAAAGTATAATAATGATTGTGCAGCGTAATGTTCGAATATGAGATGAAAAATGTTTTCTTAATATGATTATTAGGAATCCACCAAATTCAAGGTTGACACCTCGGTCTTTCGTTTAACTATCTTTTATATATGTATATTACAACGTACCTACAAATGATATCTTTTGAGATTGGTGTCTGTCATATCTTTATGTCATAGTCGATTGGACGGTTTGATGATGAGATGACAGTCAAAATCTACCATGATTTCCTCGTTATAGCGGTCTTCCTAAAATACTTTTGGGATTTCTGTTGAGCGACGGTTATGCCAAGCGAGATATTATGTGCCAAGAAATAATATTTGAAGGAATATCATATTTGCGAGAGGAAAATTAAATTAGATTAGATAACATTCCACATTCTTTGTAACCTATAAATATGGCGCTACGCTGAGAGTGATCAAACTTTGCTGGGCGTAGATATTCATCTTTATACAGATTACTACCATCTTGTTATAATACTTTGTGATTGGTGATTTTTATTATCTACTAGCTGAGCCCGCGACTTCGTCCGCGTTTGAGTTTAAATTGAAATAAAGGTAGCCTAAGTTATTCCTTATTATATCAGCTACTTGCCCTGCTAAGGAATCAATACCGTTAAGTTTAAAAATTAAAGACAAAAGTAGAATTCACACAATTTTATTGTTTCATTACAATGTCAGCCTTGCTTTTATGTATAGTTTCTTTTTACATTATTTACAACACACACCCCGTCCTTTCTGAGTACAAATCCGTAAAAAGTTTCAATTTCACCACTAAACATATTAACATATTCCATTTATTTACGCAGATATGACATAAAAATGACATTTATACAATGACACTATGTGATACATTTCGATATACGTAGTACATAGGAGATCTACAGAAAGACCTAAGTCTCCCAAATCCTGACAAAAACGATCATAACATTCTCAAATGATTGTCAGTTGAACTGCAATCACTCTTCTCGTACTGTCATTGACGCGATAGTCCCAACGTGTTGGCTAGTTGAGAACACCTAGCAACTACTTCGTCTTGTAAAAGGCTAAACGCCATTGCTATCAGTATTAATCCAAAAACAAGATATGCGCAGCAAGCTATTATCTGTATGTATTCACTTTTTGAGTTCTCGGTTGTTTGTTTTGAAGTAAGAAAGCTTGTAGGTACGAAATCACCGAAACCAATAGTTGCTAAAGCAATAAAGCAAAAATACGCAGCATCGAGGAAGCTCCAATTTTCCCAAGCAGAGAAGATAGCAGCTCCAACGCAGATATACGCTAAGAGTAGGAACAGGACGATTCCGACAGGAACGTGGCAATGTTCGATGGTGTGGCTGTGATGTTGGACGCTGGTGGAAGCGTTACTGCTGGGGACGGCACAGCTCTTCGTTTTCCGAGTTTCCTCGTTCCAGATCAAAGGCACTCGTGATGGGGTGTCGTGAGGACAGACCCTGTAAGCAAACATGTTAGTACCTGAATGGTTTGCCTTAAAAATAATAGCGGATAAAATATTGGGTACTACTAGGTACTGATTAAATGGCAGAAACGGTGAGGCTCCAGAATGTATCTCTTTGCGTGTACATGATGGTATTCCATGTTTTTTGTTCGTTTACCTACACTTTCGTAGCACATTTTAATATGACTATTAATTTAGTTAGGTAGTAATATTTATCCAATGTGAAAAAAATCTTACAATTCATCGGGATCCTCAGAATCATCAAGGTCTTCTTGACTTCTATTTAATATTACTTCTCCGCATTCTTCAGCTATGAGTTGTTCTATAACAGCGCCTCGTGGTTTATGAATAGTCCCTCGCCCTCTGCCTCGACCTGGCCCGTGTACTGTTGCAAGGCACTTCATATTTCCCACGTGTCTCTTTCGATCCAGGGTTTGTGTTTGCAGACCTGATGATGTATGAGGTTCTGCAAAGAATTTGGATTCAAGAATTTATTTTGTTCAAAAACATCAATCGATCGACTGATTTTCGCCATCAGATAGTTCTAAATTTGACTGTGAGATTAGTGATACTTTTCTATAATAAATTCAATAATATATCAGTTTATAAAAGATTCTGTTAGCTAATTACTTGATGTTGGGGTACAAAAAATTTATTAGAGTACCTTATTAATCCAAATTGTAGGATTATACCGGAAACTGTTTGCTGTCAGATTAAAGAAAAGTCATACCATCAGGCAATACACTGCGTTTCACACGGCCAAGCGTTGCTGCTCTGGGGCTCGCTGGGGCGCGTTCAAATACTTGAGAATATTGTCCTCTGTCGCCTGCTTTCGCCCGAACGGTGCCCGGTGATCTGTGAGCCCGCGGTGGGAATGACGTGTACTGATTGTGTTCAGCTGGCTGAGGAAGAAGTCGCTGCTGTTCGTGTAGCTGGAAGTGGTTCTCGAGCTGCGTGTAAAACAAAAGAACGATTAGGTTAACAACGAAAATCAATGTTTACAAGTAGCAACACACTTTCGTACTTTCGCACGACTAATAAGCAATGTCTCGATTGTCATCGTTATAATAGTTGTAACCTGCCAGAGGCTTTGTAGGCGGTTTAAAATAACATTCAGCACGCGAATTACGCTTGTACCATATGCATATGTATTCGGGCTAATGCTCGATTATCTCTAAATTAAACATAGGTCAGAAGATTAAGGTTATCTCCTTCTTTTACCTCTCCTTCTTTCCTCCATGTATTTGGCACTTTGTTCTTCGTGGCTCTCAACCATCCTAGTCTAGCCAAGCGTGCTAAAGAGGCCCCCAAGCCAGCAAGACAAGCGAGGGTTAGAGGAACCCCTGCTGCTGCGTAAGCCACTGTTGCCGCTCGTCCGGCAGCAGTCCGAGGTGAAACGTTTCCATAACCTGAAAAAAATATAACTGTTATAGATTACCATTATTTAAATTTAAAGATAAGCTTAAATATTTTTTTAACTCTTTTATTGGTCCACTGCTGGACCGAGTCTCCTCTCATAGGGAGTGGATTTTAGGTATTAGTCTACCATGCTGGTCAAGTGCAGATTGCCAGAATTCACACAAGTTAAAAAATATTCTATACTTTATAACATCTGTAAGATGTGCAGGTCTCCGGTGCAGGTCTGTTTTCGTTCACCATTACAGAAAGTGGTATTTAAATCTTTTGGTGTAAAACGCACGTAACAAAGCAGAGGTAGAAACCAGGATCGAACTCAGACCCCCGGAGTGGAAGGCGGAATTTCAAACCATTACGCTATCACTGATTATCGTCTTGAATTAATTGAAATCTAATGTTATTCTTAACATTTCAAATTGTAGCCACCTGGTTTCTTTGACATTACCTTTTAAGAAGGAAACTCATTATGAATGTACAGCATCGTAGTTCCCCATATGTTGGAAACCTTCCAGTCCCCATAAAGATTAGCGGCATTAAGTGCTCCGTCGTATCGGAATTTCCTGGATTTCCTCTTACATTTGGTAACGCTAAATAATGATATCCATCCATCTTAATGTGTGACACAAGTAATTACTGAATAGGTTTGTAACAGAGTGGTGCGTTGTCGGAACGATTAACATTTTTAAACGATTTCCAAAAAGGAGGAGATTCTCAATTCGTCTGTACTTTGTTTTTTAAATAAACGTCTCAATAAATTTCGGTTTTCGAGATCTTTTCGTTTTATGATAAAAATGTTACTAAATCAATATTCAACGGAAAGCACGATAAAGTCATTCCTATACGTGATCACCTTTCCATTAGCAGCTCGTTCAGAATTTCAGTGTATATTCCATATAAAAATGTATAAGATTAGGTAGATACACAGAAAACCTCAGTGGCATACGCATGAACAGAGAACATAGTTTTTTTTTCCATCCTTTTATTGGTTAACTACCTGACCAGGTTTCTTCTCATAATAAGGCTTTAGGCTTTAGGCTGTAGTCTACCACGTTGTTCACGTTCACATTGGCACACTTTACACACCTCAAAAAATATTATATTTATACATGATAACTTCTTTAAGGCGTGCAGATTTCCTAACGATGTTTTCCTTCGCCGTTATAGCAAGTGTTGTATAAATTTTAGTTGCGTTAATGATAATATTAAGCAGATTTCGAAAAGGAATCAATTAAGTTCAATCACAAACCTATAGTAGTAATTAAAGTGATGCAGTATATCACAGCACCGGAGAAGGTCCACTTGGTGTCCATCGCCAGCTCGGGAGGCACTTCCGACTGCCTCGCCGCCGCCACTATGGATGATTCGAATTTTCGGAGCTGCTCATGCACCAGCCGCGTCCAGTTGCGCTCATAGAGAACGTTGAGTCGTTCTGAAACAAGAAAATACGAATGATTACAAACTTCTAACATCAAGAAAAAACACGGCGTCAGGGGACGCCCGACAGTTGTGAAACATAGAGTTAAAAAAAAAACTGTAAATACTATTTATTTAAGAATTATTATTATCTTGACTTGTATATATACCCTGCTATAGCGTGGCCAACCGTCGCCACGGCAAGCGTCGCCACGCCAACAATCCGGTTTACCTTGCGCCTATAGATGTTTAACATCAAAAAATTTAAGACTAGTAGTCTATAGCTTATTGAATATGAAAGAAAAACAAAATGTACAGTATGTTAAAGGTCCTAAACATCGTCTGCCTGCCTTAAGGAATACGAGTAAGTAGGTACATAATGAGAAACAGATTTACATGATTCATCCACTCTAGTCTACTAAAATACTTGGTGCAAAACTCACCAACGGCCAAAAGTAAAAATAAAATCTCACGGAATACCCTGTTTCTCTTAAGAGCCTATTATAACTTCGATGAGGCTCCGCTCAGATTAATGAGCCCCGCAGTCAGTGACGCCCTGTTTAGTTTAATCAAAACTGAAAAGAGCCATTTAACTTTTAAGAGCTTGAAAGTTTTCTCAAATGTATTTGACGTCATCGTAACGGTTTGCATTGATTCTGGAATTGTTTCGACAATTGCTTAAATACTAATGTTGGTATACTTCAAATAAATACCGGAGTTATTCGGACCAACGGGATATTGAAGCTATGGTTATTCGTTACAATTTGAGTTGGCATATACTCTTATTATACAGTAAAATATGAATTTCCAACTGCCAGACTTCACTCCGCCCCGAGTTGACTTGTTTTATAAATTATTTGTTGAGGACTCTATTAGCTTTTATATCCTAAAAGAGCTAGCTGAAATGAAGAACGTAATACATTTGTTGTAATAGCAATATATATAAATCTGTCTAAAACCGAAAAGAAGCGTTTTTTCGTCCTTAAAAAGGAGAGAAAATACAGTCAACCTGCGCTATCCTCATTAGTACAATAGATGGCATTGACTCGCCTATACCTAACGTGGGTCAATTCAGAGTCAGTACCGTAAAAGTAAAGTTATGGTCTCTTGTACAACATTCTTCAGAGCGGTGACACAGCTGCTCTAACTGTGTTATAGGACAGAAATAGATGTATGTGATATTTGCGGATGAGACGTGCAATATTTGTATGACTTATGCGTGTAAAAGTTATAATAGCTTAAGTAAGGTTGCGACATAACAGACGTGCACTAATATAAACAATCGTAACATTTATGTTTTCAAACTTATGCTTGCCATATGCAATTCATGTTGTAATTGATTTTCTTCACAAACGTTCCTTAATTAATATCTAATTTAAATTGCACATTGTCACAAATTATAGGTCAGATACTGACTGACGGACGAGTCAAGAGTCTCCGAAACCGGCTTTTATGAATGAAGAATGAGTGAAGAGAGTTATGAATGTAGACGAAGCGCCTCAGGTTTGGAAGGACAGAGCTATTTGGCACTCGGTGCTCTCTGCCTACCCCGTTCGGGACCAGGCGTGATGTTATGTATGTATGTATGTATGTACAAATTATAAGGATTCTATGTTCAAATTCTATTTCAAATAATGTGAACGTGAAACGTGAAACTAAATAAACAGCGCTCGACGGATGATCTGTTGCGAAATTAATTGGCATTCTTAGAAAATACTTCACTCATAAATAAACGCAACTTGTTCGGAGGCATCCAGTTAATTGATTTCCATTTTATCGTAACTCAAATGTTAATTCGCAGCTGCGATTAAAATTTACGAATGTAACAATTAAACACTGCTATGTGTTAAGACACGTAGTAGAAGTTTCTTATATGGTAAGGCATATAGGAAACTTCTATGTGATTTTCAAAATTATTCTTGTAGTGAAACTAATTCCTTGTCTGTTATTTTAAATTGGAAAATTTACATCTGTACAGTTGTAAATGTGTCAAGTTCTGTATTCAAAATGAAAAAACATGCCGTGAATAAACCTTTATTATTATTACATTGTTATAAATTGATGTTACCTTGAAATGGTTACAAGCAAAATCATTTCCATTGCGCCTACCTCAATATCAACAATGTTTGATCGCTCGCTAGAAAAGCCTTCAGCAAACAATCCCGAACAAACATTGATATTTGACCTATACTTACGGCCGTTACGATTTTATCGACCGTTTCATGATTTGTATGTACACGAAATGCCCTTTGTAATTGTTTCTTGGCGTGCAACAAAGTGGCTCGCTGCATTATTTCCATTTTCACCTTGGCAGTTCGCTCCCAGCAATAAAATAAATGCTGCAATTTCAAATCATAACTCGGAACATTTGGATTTTAAAGTTCATAAAACATTATAGACCATTCGTTGGAGTTTGCTGAAATACAATTTAGAGTTTACGCCTGCACTCGTAAAACTTCGAAGAAAAACCGGTTTAACGATGGCAAAATTTGTGGGCGAAATTAATTTTACGCCCCACGTATCTTGGCGAAACCGATACTTCGTTTAAATTGCAAACCTGTTGGAAGGTTGTTCAAGGTGAAACTTTGTGGATTCACGTAAATGCTTCGTGATATTATGAGCTTCTATCTAACTCCCTCCCTCTCTACCTTACAGCTCTTGTTTTAGACACATTAACATAGTAACATCGCTATTCTTGATATTTCTTTATATACAATGAATAAATTGAAATCTCTACAAACTTAATACAATGTAAATATGTAATCCTATTAAAAGCTTATTGTTCGCAGCAGGTTGTAAAACATCACCGGCCGCGATAAAATCAACAAGCCAGCACATTATAACAAAAGGGTCGTTTATGCAAACTAACCACATATCGCGCGTTGTGACGTCACGTTCTATGCGCGATCACGAACTCAATTCAGATATTCGCCCAAACGGGCCAGATAGGCACCTAGTCTTCGCATCGACATTTTTAGGGCGACGTAATTTTTATTGAAAATTTTTATGTTATGTTATGTTAACAAAATAAAAAAAAAAAAACAAATGTGATGTTAACAAAATTAATATTTTCGAAAAGTCTTATAAAATACTAGCTGACCCGGCAAACGTTGTTCTCCCATGCAAATTATAACAGTATTTCTCTATTAAATGAATGTTATTATACATATCAACTTTCCTCTTGAATCACTCTATCTATTAAAAAAAACGGCATCAAAATCCGTCGCGTAGTTTTAAAGATCTAAGCATACATAAGGATATAGGGACAGAGAAAGCGACTTTGTTTTATACTACGTAGTGATTTTACTGGATGAAAAATTAACAGCTGTTTCTGTGCTTTTTAAACTAATGTTTCATAAATATTTGTTGAATAAAAGATCGTTTTATTATAGAAACAATCATAAACATTGCGTGTTTAAGTAAATTTAGTATTTCACTTAATATTTACAGCGAAACTCATTAAAACACTTTCCAAACTAAACTTCGTTAAGTAGGAGAGGAATGTGACGTTACTCTCTTATAAAATCTTTCAAAGATGAACCTTAAGCGAAACTTTTAGCCCGAAGCTAATTTGCATCGTTCCTTTGATCCTCGACATTAATCTGTAAGTTTTCGTAACTATAGTTATTTGCCGAACATTTCCTGCGTTAATTACGTATTCATCGTAAACACCATACGGAACGGACATTCAAATTGTATTGGGCTATAACAAAAAACAGCAAAGCATAAAAAAATTATAGTAAGAAAAAAGACTTTTTCGCTGCTACTCGTAATTTACAAAATAAACTGCATCGACACTGGTATACAAACATCGCGAGAGAACCGAATTTCCCAATCACAAAACATTCTCATATATGACCTACCTTAGTACGTAGATCGCTCGACGGTATTTTACGAATATTCTTAGCGCTATCCCGGTAGTACGTACGGTCGAGTGGACTGGAAATAAAATCGAAGCGAAATCGTGAATCTGGCTCAACACGTGCATTCCTCTTCCGGATATCGTGTTCAGTCTCGATCGTTATTTTCCAACGTTATAAATTTATTTATGCTCAGAAGCGCAACTTTAGAATTTTTTTTTATACATCAATAGACAACTTTTCCATAATAGAAATAATATGTATATGTTTCTTATTGTAAAATTCGTTTCAGTGTGTACTGTTGGTTGCTACCAAAATTGCAAAATGCTTTTTGCAACTAAAAATATGATTTAATACTTCAATTCGAAATTTCGCGATTTCACATTAAGAACAAAAGTTCAAAAGCACATCACTCAAAAATATTTGCTGAAACCTTAAACTACCAACAAGCGGAAAGTAAATTTTTAAGCGCTGATATAGCGCTGTTTTTTTTCTTCAGCACTATTTTGTAGTTGCTGCTTTAGTTTTATCACAGCCAAGAACAATTGTGCGTGGAATCGTCTGTTCTCAGAAGCGGTGTAGTGTATCCGCTGCGCTTTATTGTATGAATTGTTTGTCATTTTACGGGCACGCGAAACGTCGCTCGATCTCTGTCGCCTTGATAACGCTGGCTGTATTTTTATTTATCAACTGTATTTTTTTTTTGTGTTCGATTTTTGAATTGTTATTATTTTTTTCGTTATTCATTACGAGCAATAAAATATATTAAGATAATATTATAGAGCATCGCAAACACTTTCATGTTTTGCTAAAATTTCGCATTTGGTTAATGCAAAGACATACATATTATGCAAGAAAATTATGTCGTCTCCAAATTTAGTAAGAAAATACGTAATTTGCCTAGTCAATATTTCTTTAAAGTCATTTTAAAAATAGATTAACATCACATGCTATCAAGTATGGATTTCATAGTACTAATATATTATATTAACAATAATCGTTTTATTTAAATTCTTTACAATATTAATTATGATTTTGTGCATTGTTATTGTAAAACATTTAGTGAAATTATAACAGCGCTACATAAGAAAGATAAAACAACTGAAACAATACAAAATTCATAGAAAACCGATCATGGCGTATGATCGAGCATGAAACAAATTAAATTTCCGACGCACAACAAAGGCATTGCTTTATTCCGCTTCTCAATTAAAAGTTTGATATACATATACGGCTAACCGTTGCGTGTACATATACACACTTATATATTCGATGGGTTGGTACATGAAATCAAAAATATGTTTATTAGTAAAAAAAAAATTTATTAGTCAAAAATATTAAATTTATGTTGTATGAATATACTCGTATGTATGTATTATGTTATGTTATTTTAGTTGCGAAAATTTAAATCATGAAATATTTAACTGGCTTCTTGGTCGAGTGGTTAGAGACCCTGATAGAGAAACCAAAGGTCGTGGTTTCGATTCCCACCCAGGACAAACAATTGTGTGATGAGTACATTTGTTTGTTTTGTATCTGTATGTAATAAAAATATCTATTACAACGTATGTATATATGTAGCTTTATCAACTGCCTGTTCGCCACAGTACATACAGGCTTTTGTTAGTTTGGAATGGAATTGTCCTAATTATTATTATTACTACAGTTTAGTTATATTTGTTAGTTAATCTGCGTTTCTATCCAACTTATTGATTGAGATGGTCATCTCTAGTATAAATATGGACAAGTATCCAAACCCTTCAGAGCGAAGCACGAATTGTTTCAATAACAAACGCTTCACAGTAGAATACACATCGGCGCTGTTACCGATTCTCAATTAAAAGTTTGACACATCAAACAGCTGTTCCATCATGTGCACGATGTTAAACATTTATGTACACGACGTTACGTTTATGTTACGCGATGTTATGTTTATATTCACCGTACAGACTTCGACAGAGATCCATCGACATGAGCGTCACTGTCGATAAACAATGTCCTTTTGAAAATGGAATACCTTTTCTTGTTCCATTTTTAAACTTTTCATTGTTCAACTGTTGGAAACGGATCCCCTATCATATAAAGAGGTTGAAGACCATAGTGCGCAAGATGTTACGCGTTGTTACATTTATATTCATCTTGCGGACTTCGGAACTCACTCGAGACCCATCGGCACGAGTGTCACTGTCGTTGATAAACAATGTCGTTTTGAGAATGGAATTCATTTTCTTGTTCCATTTTCAACCTCTTGAACTGAACGTGAACCCTACGAGTGTCGTACAATTGTTTCTTTTTGACGAAAAGTGCCAACATTCATTTAATCGGTTCGAACTTTAGTAACAATAGTTAAAAAAATACATTTTATAGACCTTCTTGTATATAGGTTAACGGTTTACAAGAAATACCACTTACTTTTGATAAATACTAATAATAATTGGGGACAATTCCAAACACGGCTATCTGATTCCAAATTAAGTAATTTAATGTCTGCTATGGTAACCGGACAGCTGATAAGCATACATACGATATAATACTAACATATATATTTTTTATATACAGCATTTGTTGACTGCGTCGTTGGTCATGCGGTTGCTAACGAGACTGCCGATCGGGAGTTCCTGGGTTGAAATCCCGGGTTGGGTACTGCTGGATTTTTCTAATTTAGGATTTCTAGTAGTGACTCAGAGTCTGGATGTGTGCCCGGTGCATGGCAATAGGCTCACCACCTATTCCAT
>DWUN01002709.1:0-13302 GCA_018249975.1 Passova gellias
AATAAAGTTCTCTAACTTGTGCGAAGTCTGCCAATTTCCACTTAGCCAGCGCGGATTAAGCCTAATCAGGTTGAATATGGATTGGCCAACGAATCTGTCGGATGTTTTTAAGCCACCTTTAAGGCAGCCGAAAAGGTTTAACGGTAGCAACTTGAACCGACCTATTAATGTGATATCGGAAGAGCGGAAATCCTCGTGAAAATAAGCCGCTAGCGGTCACCCATCCAAATGCCGGCCGCGCCTGGGGTCGCGTCAATTTGGAGATTGTTTCCGACCTGCAACCGCTTTGGATACGAGCGCTTCTGTCAGTCCTTTACTTATAATGTTATAATAAAATAAAGCCCTACACATACGATATCAAATTGCTTCGGACGGCTCGATGGAGCCAGGCAGAAGGGTTTAACCATAGGAAATTATCAATTACACGCCCCGATGACGTCATTGAGGTCGATTATATGAAAATTACCAACATAATAACGACAATGGGGAAAAGGATAGGTTTCCGTAAATATAATAGAGTATCAATTTATTATCTACACGTTTAAATAAAAATAAAGTGTGTTATTTTATAGAGATTTTCATAGAGATTATGAAAAAGTGTGCCGAGAGTTTTTGCTCGTCCAACTTTTTTCTCTCTGTCTACATTGCAATGGACGAGTTTTATCGGCAATCACGTAATCCCTACTAATATCATTTTTTGTTTTTTTTTTATAGCTGACTAGTTTGTCACTAGTAACCGCTGCAGCCCGGACATCTGTAACCAACGACTACCAGGACTGTAGGAATGGGACTGTTAGTGATATAGTTAGTTAGTTCATGTTAGTATAAATGCTAAGATTGATAAGATACATGTTCTGGATCGGAGAAATCGACAGAATTTTTTTCATATAAAAATGATACGGCTTCAGAGCGACAGGGCTTTTTATCCCGAAAAAATACACGGTTCCCGCAGTATTCGAATTTAGGATTGTTATCCTAAGTTGAATCTATTCTATAAGAATTTGGTATGGAGATCTTTTGGACCCTTCCAAAGAACAATGGCTACATAGAATACTATGTTTAAATCAACCCCTGGAAGAGTGAAACATTGTATACGAACTATGTAGATGCAAATGAGCGACCAATACAGTAACATCTACTGATACTATACTAGCTAGTATAATATATTTCCATAAATCATTTTTTATTTATTTTTCAACGATGAACACGGGTTTCCTCTCATAATTAAGGCCCTAGTTCACGACGCTGGCCCTATGTCAAGGGGTAGCCTTCGCACACCTCGACGTTATTGAAAATTATAGATGTGCACAAGATGTTTTCCTTCAAAGTTATAGCTAATGATATTTAATTTTCAATTTATAAAACGCACGTAACTTCGAAAAGTCAGAGATGCGAGCCAAGATTTGAACCAAGCCCAAGAAATGAGAACTCGAAATTAAAACCACTAGGCTGTTATTAGTTTTGTTCATGTTGGTATGGCGATCATCCGCATCCATCAGATCATCTCCATGGTACCTGCCATATTATGGCAGTGTCACAAAGGTTATATAACTATACCAAGCAGCGACAAAAATGGACGAAACTTCAAATTCAGAACCGAAATTATTTAAATAAAAGCTTGTACCAATAATGACTGTGTTGTGTATTCTAGGAAGAATTAGTTCGAATTTCAAAATTATAACCCTCAAACGTTTACCGGTATTTTATAATGTTGCATTTCTAACCCCCAAACACTTACCGATACTTTGGAGTATTAGAAACCGGCCGATCAATAATAAATTGATAAATGACGTCTACCAGTGTATTGTTATTGTATAATACTTATCAATATAATAAGAACGGCGATACATTGCCAGCCCACAGAACATAATGTACCCAATTCGTTACACGTTGACATAAATTGTGTCGATTCCTCGCCATATTAGCGAGTGAATATGTTGTACACGCTTTCTGTTTATGTAGAGATTCCTTCAGCCCAGGTATAAAGTCAGCTGATAATATTCTTATTGCTTATACAACAGCAAGAGCTCCATCTAATGAAAATGGTATTTAATATAACTTCATAAGCAAAATAGGCCCTAGCATACCACCGCTGTATCCGATCGCTAAAGCACAGTAATACTCGCTTAGGTCGTAAGTGTGATAGAAAGGTCTCAGTTTTTTACATGTAAGATATGGTGCATCTAGTCGGGTAGCACGCTCAATGGAGAAAGCTATGAACTAGTAGAAATGGCAATGAATGAAACATCACAAAGCGAAGCGGCGACACTTGTGCACATTGTGGCAGGGGAATGTCTATTGTTATTTGTAGTTAAAGCGCTTCCCATTCACCTAGTACTCCAATAACAGAAATTACTACTCTTTACGATACATGTGAGAGTTATTTCTGTATTTCATTTTCATTTCTTACTTATTTATGAAGTAGGAATTTATTTTAGAGGTTTAAAGTAGTGCTACTGTCTGTTCGTTTGCTACTTTGTTCACAGAAAAAGGGAAAGCCTTCAATTTCAAATTAAATGGACTATTATAGAGACAAAGAGACAAAATTGATTGGTAGCAATACGTATTTTATGTTTACGCCGCACACATTTTAGATAATAAAATTAACATTATTATGAAAACAGAGTTTAGTATCCGATTTTATACATACGACACACACACACACACACACACAGAGAGAGAGAGAAAGAGAGAATTAGAGAGACTTTGGTGCAATGTAGACGGAGAGAATGTCGGGCATATACCGAGAGATGATTATTAATGTAATAATCATTGTTATTATTATTGAAATCGATCTTTATGCAGTGTATTACATATCGCATGCTTCGAAACGATCGCATCGCACGACCAGACAACGGTGTCCATGTAGAACGAAGTTATAAAAAACAAATTACGGGAAAACATGGTGTTTTAAATGGTATTTGTTATAAAAGTCGGTTAGATTAGCTCCGTCCAGGTGGAGCGACCAATTGATCGGGCGCCAATGTCGCGTAAAATAACACCGTGTAATGGAAAATGTTACGACAGGGGTCGTTGAGTTTAGATTAAAACGTGTACAAAAAATCCATTGGTCATTCGCCATTACACCGGTTTCTATTAAGAGAACGTTTGGAGTTCGTAAGGAACGAAATTTTGAAAAATAATTGTAATTCAGACAAGGTTATCTGATTGCAAATCCTGTGTCATGGTAACGTGACAGCCGATAAACAGACAACCATACATTACACACGGCCATAGAAAACACACGTATGTCCATCGCGTAATTTGACCGTTTGTTCTGGGTGGGAATCGAACCCGTGATCACCTCTTAGCATTTAAATTGTTGAACCACCAAATCAACAGGTCAGCCAATTTTCTTCTTTCATTAAGTCAATATTTACGTTTTTCTTTCTTTGTTACGTCTACAGCCAAGCAATAAATTGTTCCAGTTATTATTATTGTTATTACAACGAAATTTAAGCTGTTCAATACATTAATTTCAATAGCCTGCCGATGTTCGATCACGCAATCTTCGTAAGTACCGTATCTTCTTAGCTATATCCTGATCTAACGCATTTCGTGATTAATTCGATTTTTTATCTTTATTTACTTACTTTACATTTATCTTTTTGCAAAGACGTTTGACAATGACATTTCTGACATCGATAAACCTTACAAGACGAGGCATTTCATACAATTGAATGACCACAATGAAATGGAATATTTTGAATACAGTAAAGAGTGTTTATATTACTAAGTACAGTTTTTTGTTAATTGTCATTCTCTTGAGAGCACGACAAATCTTAATTGAAGATTATGTACATTATAATAAATAATCTTAATAGCATTTTTTCAGAGATGAATGACTACAAAATTTGATTTCCAATACTTTCATTTCAGTTTAATTACCTGGATCACCGTCGTCTCTATCACCAAAAGCTTCACCATCACCGTCTACTACATCAATACATTCATCACCATTTCTACCACCTTCACTATCAACCCCTTCATCGTTCCACTACAGAGTTTGCTTTCAGAGTAAAGCGTTAGTTTCAACGAGAGCAGTTCGAGCATTATTTTGTTTAATTAACTGAAATCTATCCGTCTGCCTTTGATTCTGTAACGATAATAATTCTATTGTGCCAACAAACGAACATTTCACAGGCGAAGCGAATCCAATCCGTATCCAAACTCGAACTGTCTGAAACAAATTTAAATCTCCATTTATCAAGGATCAAACCCGGTCCGTTGGTTCCGCCACCAAATGATATTGCATTGTACTGTATATCCCATCTGGATACGAGCTGATCCGTATAAAGTCGTATCTATTGTCGTTAGCGCCAGACAAAAATCAACCTTAACACCAAGCGATACGGTGCACATAACAACCGCAGCAGAACTAATAAAATCGTCATTGATTTGAAATGGACGTAAATGCTGAGATTGCGTTTATTGAGAAAGCAACTTTATTTAATAATACATACAGTTTAATTTGCTTCGTATTTTTATACGTTTGGGAACATAAGTTTTAAAATCCGTGACCTATTACCAGTGACAAAACATACGGTTGTCACCGTGATGCGGGATTTATTGCGAATACGTTTATATGCGTTTACGTTTACTTGATTTTTCCTTATATCTAATTTAATAGAGTTCATTTTTGTACGATTTTGATTTCAACACGCCCGTTATAAATTTGTTTACGTACAACAGTGTAGGGTGGTATCAAATAATTAGAGGAAGCGTAACAAGAGTGTGTATATGGAATTCAATTGTTATTGTTATTGTTATCCTGATGGGTATTGTCGTTTCAGTTGCTGAAATTAACATAGTTTCGTAATTAGAATTTACATGTGATTAGGCAATGATTGTGCGTTTTGAACGTCATTAGTAAACCTTTGTTGCATTAGTTATTGTTATTTTAAGTGCCTATGTTTTTGGATTTCATAAAGTAAATAAACAGGATAAAGCCACTCATTTCATTGTCTATTTTATTACTGTTTACTTTTGATACCACGTAAAAAATTTCAACTATTATCATAGCAAAAGAAATGTTGATATCATAGACAAAATTCGGTTTCAATTAATGTGACATTAATTAATGAACTCATTTGAGGTTTAAGTAATGTAATTAAAATAAATAAATATCATGTAAATAATGATCAACACAAAATCAATGTTTCCCACCCTACTCGAAGCCAACTGTTGACCGAAAAATCGCTTTGGCAAATAAATCAAAACAACAATGAGAACACACTTAATGACAGCTCGGACGTAAAGAAGAACGCGCTGATCTAAAACATATTCCAAATTCAAAATTGTTTCCGAGTTCAAATAGATACCAATGATCGGCCGCGTGGCGTTCTACGGATTCAAAAGCTCATAAACTGTAAAGCACTTTAAAACCGTCTTTACTGCTCGATAATAAGATTGAAATGGTTTTTTTACTAACTGCAATTGTAATTTTGCTAGGATATAGTTTCGCGCTGCCGAGTTATAGAACTCGTACCATTTGATTTGAATTTTCCAAAAGTAAGTTTCATTTAATAATCAAACTTATACCGTAATAATAAGGTTGCAAGTTATTTTCTGTTGCAGTTGCAGGGGTGAAGCACGTTGCACGCGGCGGCGCGTCCACAGATAATAAATGCTCTTGGCAAATAATTACGTTATTTGATTTTCGACGGATGATGGTCGTTCGCAAACAGCAACTCGTGGGAGAGATTTGAGGGGCTTACCGTTGCGTTGTGTTACGATAATTGGTGAGGAAAACATACAATTAACTCGATGTAAGCACCTACAGAGTGTAGGTTTCATTTTGTCGATCGAAGCCTTCCAAATATTATGCCAATTAACGTATTTGTAATACACATACAGGTATGTGTATTAACAATTACCTTTGAAAGCAAATATCGTTCTTTAACAAGTGGAGTGAAGTCAAAACGAGTCAAGACCTTTTCCGATATTAAGAAAAAATATTTTCCTGTTTATTTGTGCCTGCGCAAATATTGCGATATGAATTTACTTAATTTTATGGTTTGTGATTAAGCCTATAATTCTTTTTAATTGTCAGCATATCACTAGCTAAGTACACATCGAAACCATTACTGCTGCTGCGCAGTCACCCACCTCTGGGCCGATGGGTCAGTCTTTCCTTTTGTTGCGTCTTGCACTTACAACTGTTACTAAGTACTTTCGATATTCAAGTTTAGTACAAGCAGCATTCGAGCAGGTACCATTCATAAGTGGCCATTGCCGTTCATGGACATCTGCAATCTTGAATAGGACAGCAGGAATAGCACTTAGGATTACAAACGATTCGTAAAGTTAAGCAATACCACGCCGTAGCCACTCGGCTGGGTGACAGATGGAGTAGAGTATTACCATTGTTGGGTATTAAAGTCAAAATATAAATCTGTGACCGAAATGAAGCGCTAATATGGCAATATCTCCCCAGTACGGATTATGGTCGCCAGGGTGACACAGTATTGTAAATCTGTACGCGCCTAATTACCCAACATGAGCGTAAATGCAATTGAATAGTTTGTGTAAGTGTAATGTGAATCTCAAGTGTATAACAATTGTATCTCCAAATATGTATGTGTTTTCCGCATACATGAATGATAGTGTAATATTATATAGCTCTTTTATAATTTAATTCATACTAATTTATTCATCACAATAAAAATAGTCGGCATATTTCGCGCGGACAACTTAATTTGATTGTGGAATGGTACGCGATGAACAGCCACCCCGGATTCCATTGAGTACTCAAAATTCTTTGTCCCTAATAAAAACGACAATGACATTACATTTGCACCGACCTACAACAAATAGGGCGCAGAGGACCCACTGCATACCAGAAGGACGAAATTAAACAAACATAGTCGTGGGAAATTCATAAAATTTATTATAAACTAACAGCATGTAGTAAATATTTAAGAAAATATACTTTATATTTCATATCACCGAAACTTACAAGATATTCATCAAGTACTTAATAAATTATCGATATCTACAATCCCGAAAGAGACGGACTTTTTTAATTAGAAATTGAGAAATTACATATCACTTCAATTCTTAACACACCATACCTGTACAATCGCAAACGAGGAAGCAATGAACACGCGACATAATTCTTTTTCAATCACAATAAATTTCTAAGTAATCTATACACAAAGTTAGCTGACCTTAATTCATCGTCTCTGAACGTCTCATCCTCTGAACGTTTCTATAGAACTTGTTCTAATTTCAATCAATAAAGCTTTGAATAGAAAGGAAAAAACTAATTTCGCATGAAAACTCTCCAAGCAAATTAATCAAAGCACAATTTGATTTTATATAGTGTTGGCAGAATTTATATTATTACTAGGCATTATCGTTACTATATGCGACTAAGAACTCAAGAATAACGAGATAGATTTTGCGCTTCGTAATTATCATTGTCACTGACCACGTCTATATGTTCCTGGTCATTTTCACACGATTCCGATGCGTTTTTGGAGCTGCAAGACGTTTTGGTGCAGCAGCATTTCTTAGTCCTCCCATCGGTACATGCCATTGGACTCTCCTCCTTCTTCAGCTTGACGCGACGGTTCTGGAACCATATCTTCACTTGCTTCTCGGAGAGCTTCAGCCTCGAAGCGATTTCGATTCTTCTCAATCGCGATAAATACATGTTCATTGAAAATTCTCTTTCCAACTCCAATAGTTGAGTGCCAGTAAAGGCGGTTCTGATTCGCTTACTCGAGTCTTCTTTGAGTGGCATTCGTTTGAGATCCTTGGAGTAGCCCGGCAAGAGTTCTTCGGGATGAGCCAGTGGCGGGCTCGGTGTTCCATTTCTACTCTCACTCGACAGAGACGGGGAGCGCTGACCTTGGCTTTTAGACGGTGAAGTTGCAGTTGATTTATACGGATGATGTAAATACGGCGACACCGACTTTTTTCTTCTGCTGACGAAATTCACTGGCTCTTGTTCTTCGTTCTTCAAATAAACGAAAGGCGGCGTTTCACTTTGAACCGGTTCGTAATAGTCCGTTTGTCGCGGCAGCTGGCTTATCAATGGATAGCGGAAACTGAGATGCTCCAGAAACGGCCGGAATAGGTCAGGCGTTCGCTGTTGCTGCTGCAGACCGAGCGTGAGGAGATTGTTCAGGTTACTCGGATACGGGTACGGTAGGAACTTGGGCCGCGTGTCCAGGTGATGGTTCATTATGTTCGTGTAAGTGGTCACGTCAGTTGGCACTTCCGGCCTCTTCTTCTCCTTCGTATCGCTAATCAACGCGTCCACCAGGAACGATCGTGACATCTTGCTACGTGTATTTCGCGTCTGAGGTCCGCTTTACGACTGATAGCCGAGGGTGCGATCTCCTAAAAGTAACAATTACAAAAACTACCCCCACTTAGTGCACCCCATTGTAAACAAACACAATAGGCCTCACTCGAAGCGTTTTGGCAATTATGTGGCCCGTCCCACCCTTTTGTCGGCGAGCCGTCAACCCCAGTGCTGGGAGAAAAAAAGCTGTATTCTTATGAATGAAGCATTTTAGTAGCTATGAATAATTTTGTATGGGACGCTAACATCCCCAATATCTATCTCATTAAATCCAATTTGGTTACTTTTTATGGACGCACGTAGAGATTTTGCTCTGTCGTTAAAATCTATTCATGGGATTATTAAAATAATAGCTACCTTTTTGTCTACTACGTTTCAATTATTTTAATTTAATTTCCTATCAATATAATACATTTAAATATTCATTAAATTGATTAGCAAGTAATTTCTTCTAACTCTCCGTGAGCATTTCTTCCAGGTCATATCGGCTCTGTCATGATGTTATAATACTAATAATAATTACTAAGCTAAAACAAAATGAAACCGAAATACGGTATTATTTACTTCTTCCGCTACTGAAATTAAGGCTCTGTTATGTTACTAAATTAGAATGATTAATGATAAAGCTAACAACAGTCTAGTCACGTATATTCAACTATCAAGACGTCTTGTTCTCTCTACAATGAAGCCCATTAATTAGGTATGAATACCCCATAATATGGGCCGTATGCTGCACACGTGATTCTGATACTCGTAAAAGGAACGCCATAGGGTGGGTATACATAAGCCCCGCCCCGCAAAATGCGCCCTTGCAGTAAAACTAGTTTATGAAATATTAAAAGGGATGAATAACATTGTTTGGTAGCATAATAATTGTGAATCAATTCATGTTATTATCATGTCAGAATTAATTTGGAAGCGAGCATTCGGCTCCCGGACTTAAGTGTTTTATGATGGGACGTGTAATGAGATTGTAGCGATGTTTCGCTTTGTGCAAATCTTGAATCTCAGTGAAGACATCTATGGGAGTGTCAAGATTTCTTTAAAACCCGTTTAGGCGTGCTTTGCGTAAAAATAAGGGCACCTACCATGAGAACCTTCGAATGATTATCCAGATAGCACAGGGCTGAATCTTGTTTGATTGAATGAAAGAAAAATTTAAAAATCGTCCTTTCAAACGTTTTTCGTCTATAAATAGAAAAGTAAATAAATTCAAACATAAGAAAAACGATATGTAACAATGATAATAATAAGAACAAAACAAAGATTTCGTTTTAAGGGCTTTTTTATTTAAAGTACATATCAACTGATATTATGATAAATGAAAAGTTTGTGAGAAAATGTACATACATACATTAGATTCTTCCATTATGATCTCGGCGTGTATCGTTCAAGTCTGGTATCAGCGCGGTTGCCTTCAACTTCCTCATTATGAGAGGAGTTCGTGTTAATTGAGAGGATCCGTAAAGAGTTCACACTAAATTGGTATCACTTCGCGCGGGAAAGTACCATTGCGGTACCATTTTTTGCCGTGAAGCAAGTGTTATTAAAACGATTTGTATTTCCGTTTGAAGGGTGTGGATGCCGGTCCACGTGTACCCAGCCCACCGACTCAGCCCTCAAGAGCAGCATCTAGAACCGACCTCTAATAGGACGGTTTCTAATTAATACCAACTCCACTTAATCTAAGTGAACTAAAGTTACTACTAGTCCCATTGCTGCAGTCCTGTTACTAACGAACACTCATCGACCTATTATACCTGTATTAACGCCTGCTATTAATTGAATACACACTTATCCTATTCCTGAAGCTATTGTAGTCACATGTAAAAAAAGCCTTATTGTTTAGTAAAAAAGCTCATACGCAACCAAATTTCATATTCCATCATAATCAACTCCCAGATGAGTTTCATCCAAAGTAATTATGCGTCTCACTTCGTGCCTCAATTAAGATTAATGAATGCATGGCGTAACTTTAAGGCAGCGAACTTGTATTTCACTTCCTTCATATTCCCCGTTCAACAACTCAGTTAACAAAAGTTTCACGTCTCAGAACATTTTTCATACAAAATACGAGTACATATTGTTTTTTATAAAGAATTGTATAAATTACATTCTAAATTCGATTTGTTTCGTTATTATTCCATATTACTCAAATACCGGTTCTCATAACATTAGTATCTACACGTAAGCAGTTGAAGATGTTCTTGCCAATAGTTTACAATGTGTTATTACATATTAATATCTTAGCAGTGTGTGATTTATCCTATATTTCGAAATAGGCTCAGTCTGCACTATGCGACAAGAGAGCTGATAAATTACACATATAAACACATTACACAACTAATGTTGAATCTAAACTCAGAATTAATATATGTAAGTATCTGATTGTCACACATATTGTTCGAACCTACGACCTCAGTGTTGAGCAGCGAGGTTCAGCTATCACTATATCAATGAAAACGTAAATCACGCCTGTAATCCCCGAAGGGGTAGGCAGAGGAGTGTAGTACACCCCCGCATTTCGCCAGTTACGTTTAAGTCCCAAATGGAATAGGTGGTGAGCCTATTGCCATGCACCGGGCACACATCCAGACTCTGAGTCGCTACTAGAAATTCTAAATTAGAAAAATCCAGCAGCACCCATCCCGGGATTTGACCCCAGGACCTCCCGATCGGCAGTCGCGCTAGCAACCGCACGACCAACGAGGCAGTCATACTCAACTCATATAGATATTTTTATTAAGACCAGACACAGAACAAACATAATATGTGCTGTACACAGAAACGTTTGTCCCGGGTGAGAATCGAACGCAAGACCACCGGTTTTGCCGTCAAGGTTTCTAACCACTCGACCGCGAGTCCGGTCAGTCAATGTGTTATCTATCTCTTTCTTCAGGGGCCGGTGGGCGGGGCCGGGGGGCGGGGCCGGGGGAGGGACACCGTTGTAAACTACGTTCTAACAATCGAAGGCAACTGCAGAATGCGCTTACGACTAATCTAAATACAATATAAAACTATTCTTGTGAAAAACTATTACCTAGCTTGTTATGATTATCTTCATTTGTATTATAGAGCGATGGCATGTCGGCTGGATATTTAAGCTATGGCCTGACTATATTCCTACAAGGGTATTCGTGGCAACGACTGCTTCGATGTCACAAAGAGCCCGTTGGTGTTGACACAGCATTAGCATTGGTCTCTATTCCCTTGTTGTGTCTTCAATCTGTTTGGAAGTTGTCATCAATCTCACAGCCGGTCAAATTGTAGATAGTTTAGGAATACGAATCGGCACAAGAGCCTTACCATTAAGCTTAGTGTATATTTGTAGTTCCCTCGTTCACTTTTCAACGGGGGAACAGTATAAAAGTATTTATCCTACATATATTTAGCCGCATTTACATACATCAATACCTGGTGTTATATAACAAAGTTGTCTAACGATTAGCAACAGATAATATTCATGATATACACTCCCGATACGACCCACTAGCGCTATTATTATATAAGACAATTATTTTCTCAAACTTTATGTCGCGACACACGAAACGGCCATAAAAAAAAAAAACAAAAGTTTTTTTATTTTTTTATTTGGGGTGTACGGGCTTGAGCCTCAAGGCTCGGGGCACGGCAACCTGCTCAGATTGTTTGTGCCCACAGCCCGGTTATGATTCGCCATGTGACCCTATTGCCTTAATGAAGGCTAGGATTTTGTTTGTGGCGATGTACTTAGTTTCATCTGGGTTAGGTAGTCAAAAGTTAGAAGTCACAAGCCTTGCGACCGATTCGCTATAAAATTATATATATATATATATATAATATAAGCAAGCTTACATGCGTTCCATGTATATATTACAGTATACATTAAAATGAATCCCTTCAATAACCGAATCTTGAGTATAAAACATTTTAATTTTCGAAATAGATTTCAACTTCCAGACTAAGAGACACTGTTTAACATATTACATAATGCTACATACATACATTACAAACAGTAATTCTAAGTGGTTAGGGAGTCCATACATACATTTTACACAGCAACTCTAAGTGGCCAGGGATTCCATACATACATTACACATAGTAACTCTAAGTGGCTAGGGAGTCCATACATACATTACACATAGTAACTCTAAGTGGCTAGGGAGTTCATACATACATTGCAAACAGTAACTCTAAGTGGCTAGGGAGTCCATACATACATTACACATAGTAACTCTAAGTGGCTAGGGTTTCGCAGTAGCGGGCGAGCGTGCCGAGCCCGTGGCGGCCGGCCACGCGCACGTTGCGGGCGCACACCGCGGGGTTGACGTGCGCATTGTGCAGCTCGGCCACCTGCGTGGAGCACGCCGCGGCCGGGTCGCCCGAGCTGCTCAGCGACCGTAACCTGCGACACAATCACGTCAAATATCAGAATACAATGCGGTACAATTCATTGTGAATGTGAGTTTGTTTGTTTAGGCTTTCACGCGAAAACCACTTAACCGATCGTTACGAAACTTTGTACACATATTCTTGGAGGTATTATTAGAGGTAACATAGGTTATATTTTCAAGAATTTTTTTTTACGAAAGATAAAAGTTTTGTTACATTCAAACGCCGACCAAGTCGCGGGCACAGCTAGTTACTTATATGATTAAAAAATAATTATACGATTATTATTTGATACCAGAACTCGTTCCCGGGATGAGCGTTCCCGTCCCACGGATACGTGATGACCAGCAGCTTGCCCTCGTGCTCGTCCGTCAGCCTCGCCGACGGCTCCCTGCTCTCCAGCTGGACGTTGATGCCGCCTGGAAAACATCAAGTTGTCAACAAAAAAACTTTTTTGACTCTTTCATCTTTACATAGTATAAAACAAAGTCGCTTTCCGCTGTCTGTCCCTATGTACGCTTAGATCTTTAAAACTACGCAAAGGCTTTTGATGCGGTTTGTTTTAATAAATAGAGTGATTGAAGAGGAAGGTTTATTGTACGTATAATAACATACAT
>DWUN01002710.1:0-13302 GCA_018249975.1 Passova gellias
TTACGTTTAAGTCCCAAATGGAATAGGTGGTGAGCCTATTGCCATGCACCGGGCACACATCCAGACTCTGAGTCACTGCTACTTGTATTATAAAGAATTAAAAATTATCTTATTTATTTTTACTTGATACTTCACTACATAGTATAAAACAAAATCGCTGTCTGTCCCTATGTATGCTTAGATCTTTAAAACTAGGCAACGGATTTTGATGCCGTTTCTTTTAATAGATAGTGATTCAAGAGGAAGGTTTACATGTATAATAACATCCATTATATATATTAGATATATAGTAGAGAAATACGGTTATTTTTCAGGTTTGTAATGTGATGTCGTAAATAATATATTTAGTTTTTTGTTTAATCTTTTGTAAATAGTAGTTCAAGTCACAAAAGCTAATATAATTAGTATCGAAATATTCTTATGGTAATATTTCTCTTCAGCGTTGGTCCGCGAGCACAATTTTCTACTTCGGTGATCCAAAATATAATAAGAAATGAAAATAAGATTCTTTCTTGCTACTGTTATAGAACAAAAATACTCTTTAATAATGTAAATGTTTAAGACCTTAGTTTAACTGTAAAGTTTTTTCTGTAAATCATCTTGTTTGAGTTAGTTGTGTAAAGAAGGTAAACTTCATAAAGCTTTTCCGAAATCCACACTTGAAAGAGGTCCTTTGAAGTCAGCCTCCTTTTTTCCGAATTTGGATCATATTCCTCGATTTGATGTAAATACTTTATCATGTTTGCAGAGCTTTGTAAGCTTGGTAAACTACTTTTAAATCTAATGCCCATCGGGTTAAGAATAACAAAAGATTAAAAAAATACTTTTAACAGATACTGACTTAATGACGTGGAAATATTCTAGCCAGAAATAATTTTAGGTAACATAATATTGTACGTAACTATTACAAAGAAAAAGCTGTGATCTTTTTGTTTATTTAAGAAGCAAACAAAAAATAAGTAACTTCATTTTTAAACATCATTGAATTTTGATCGCTGGTTGATGTCCTGGCTAAAGTAAAGTACTATTTGACGTCAAAAATATATCTAGAGATAACTGATTTAATATTAGACTAAACATCAATACATGCCCGTTTCTAATGAAACATACTAATGTATGTATGTCTAAAACAAGAATAACATTCAGGCTGTTATAGGATTTGCATATTAATTCTCTACTTATTAATATATCGTAGCAAAATCCCCACCCAGCTCAAGAGCGACACATTTCCATCCGTAATTGTTTCACATATCCCGGTAATAAATTGCTCATTGCAAATTCAAATGCAGGAATCAACGGGATTATATGGGTCCAGTAATCGCGGGATCTCTGGACCGCCTGGCGAGCGGGGTCCCATGGGACCCCCGGGACCTCAAGGAGAACGAGGCTACCAGGGGAATAAAGGCGAAAAGGGATTACACGGATCTAAAGGCGACAAAGGCGAGCGCGTAAGTACATGAATGATGATTACGTTAAATTGTTTGTGTATTCCGGAAATTACTTTCGAATAATCACACATTTTGGGTTCTTGAATGAATTCATAAAGCGGTCGTACGGCATTACCAGCGTTTCTAAAAATTAAGTTTCAAAAGCAACAAGAGTAATTTAGTTAATTTTGCATGTTACGACTAGGTAACCAGTGATTAGTTGAACAAGGAAACCCTAATATCCCGTGTATGTTACATGTAGTTTTTTTACAGTTTCAGCCATTAAGGACTCGAAGTAATTGAATCAAATGTTAGTAATTTTATTATTCAACCCATAAAAGTAGACAAAAATCTTTTTTAATTTCGCTAATATAATTTTTTATTTCCTTAAAATAGACAGAAATATTTTTTTATTTCCTTAATATTTATGCTTCATTGAGAGACACGGAAATTATTTATATCGAGTTGATTCGATTTACATTTATCGAAGGTACGAGATTCATAGAGCTAATAAATAAGACTCAGTGAAGCGGAAAAACTGGCTCAACATTTTTATAAGCACATTATTGAATTATTGAATTAAAATGACTAATTTTGATATTGAGATGTTTTCGCATTAATTTACATTAACAATAATATTAGTCTATCCCATTAAAAATGTGAGTGAATTTTTCCGACCATAATAAATCTCGTAATGTGTAAAGATATATATGTAACCGTTTGTAAATAAAGATTATAATGAAAATGGTTAATTAAGATGATAACAAAAAGTAACATAAAAATATCTTCTTTACAAAATGTCCATGATTCTTCCTTTATATAACCAATACAAATATTTGTGGCATTTTGTTATGAATATTATGTATTAACAAGTCTCTAAGTCTGAATTTAATAAATCAGAATTAAATAAAAATTTAAAGAAAACAATTATCTTTGTTTTTAATTATTTCGATAAGATAGCAAAGCCTACAACGAAAAAGTATTTTAGCAACTGTTTTAATAACCTTCTGCTACGTCGTACGTAAAGAGTAAAACAAAGGCTGCGCAGAAAAATATATTAATAAAACACACCTACACCCAACTTTGTGTCATACTTTCACAATGGTCTTCTACTTCGTATTACACGGCAGAATTTCAAAGCGACGCTTTCAGCAGTAACATAATGAGACACGCCTGCTCTTAAATATACATTTTATGTAGTAATATTTCAGATACAAAAATAATATATCATAAACAGAATGACAAGACAATATTTTCGTAGTCACTCTAACGAAATTACGTTGGCATGAGGAAAACGTTTAGTGAAAACCGGGAAAATCAAAGCGAAATCTCGCAGGCCGTTGCGTCGCTAATTTAGTAGGCACCTATGTGGAAAATAAACTTGGTCCTAATGCAATAAGCGCCGGTTTGACCCTCGTAACGTGACGTTATGTTAGCTACGACCCGTGAGCTTATAACTGTGTTAACCCTGCAGGGTTACGTGGGTCTGAGAGGCCCACATGGCGCTAAGGGAGAGCGAGGGCAGGCCGGCCGGGATGGTACGCCCGGTCTACCGGGCGCTCACGGTCGACCCGCCGAAAAGGGCGAGAAAGGTAACAAACTAGCTCAACCATCAAATTTTATGTTTCACTATGCCCCTTATTTATGCGCGGAGAACGTTCGCAAGATTTTTAGGGCTTTATAGCAACGATTTGGAAAATCTTTATTTCTCTCCGCTGGACCCTTGAGATACCGGATTCGGAATGTGCGTGAGTGCTGGTGTATTATTTATTGTTGCACTTTCTTTTTAGAGCTCCGGTACAGTTTTATGTTCCAAGGTATTTCTCTTTTTATTCTTACCCCATAGGGAATTTAGCGTCTTTATTCTTTCTTTGGTGGAGTGTTCTTAAATTTGTTGTATCTATTGTATTGTCACTGTATTTGCATTCCATTGTATTTATAAAGTATTATTTTTTATTACCGTTGAATAATATGAATTCCTGATATATTCAAGAGTATCCGAATTACGTCAGGTTTGTAAAGCTAGAGATACTTGGCATTCAGTATTTTTTGCCTACCGCTTTAGGGACCTGGCGTGATGCATAATAATAACAATAACGATATTTATATTTAAGGTGAATCTTATTGTCATTAGATTATTTTTGGTTAATTTTTATTTCTCTTTAACGTGTTCCGATATTTACAGGAGCTCGAGGCCTCCCAGGACCTCCGGGTCCTCCAGTACCAACAGTAGGATCAGACAACTCGGTGCTCGGTGACATTGCACAGTCTGGTAAGTTACTTGTTTGATTAAAATCTATTGTTGTTCATGTTTATCGGTTTGTTATTTTTATTATGATTACTATTACTTTGACTACGACAATATAAACGCTATTAGCTGGCAAGTACAGACAATCACACAAGAATTTAAAAGCTACAAGTGGAAAAATCAATAATCAAGTTAGATTGAAACGCAATTACAAAAGAAGTTCAAAACTATGAAAGCCAATGTCCAACTTGAGTGCCTATGTAATAGAATATTTACCAAAAGTTACTAAAGAATAATTGACAATATTTAAATAACATTAACTCGTTTTAGTTTACATGTATAATGTTAACAGTTCAATTTGATAGCATTCAAATCAAACATTACATTATAATTTCTGAGAATTTCCTCTAATTTCAATTACAATTGAGTAAAAGCCTTTCCTAAAAGTCATAGTGACTGGTTAACTAGCCGTCACTTCTTGACGGGTCACTCCTTCAATTGTGATAGCCCCAGGACATACTGTCCTATACTGCTTCAGTGAGAATTAGTAGACATACGGGCTAAGTTATAATTAGAGAAGAACCGTTGAAGTGTATTTAAAGATGACGTTAACCATCTCACAGACGGGTTTAAAGAGATACATGAATATCATTGGAGAACTGATTAATTAACGAGTCTTAAACAGAAGCAGAGTAAACATTTATCAATAACCGCGATCTTCTCCCCGTCGACCACACGACGTTTATTTGTCGGATTCAACAATTGTTCTTTCCACACATTAATAACGATCCTCAACCGTGTCTTTATGAAACTTTGCGTGAATTGAGGTCGCCGGATATAAATTATTTAACACCCGAGCCTGTTCTTGGCTCTTCACTAATTATGGCAACATTTCATTGTCGAACTTCCGACTTTGGAATTATTATGCCCCGACGTGGTACTAATAAGTTGTGCTTTATGTGTTTTAAACGTAAACTGAATGTTAACGACGCATGTAACGTTCCCAGCGCCTCGGGAGCTGGCAACGCCAACCGTGAAAGGCGACAAGGGAGACAGGGGAGAAAAGGTAATAATTACACATAGTTTATGTGTATGAAAAAAGTGACTAGTTTTACCTTAGGACACGATAAAATTAATTGTCGAATAAAAATTAGAAGAGCACGTAAGCCACGGTTGTATTCAATATTTTTTTTTTTAGCATAAATGTCCAATATCCAGTATTAATGTGGCA
The DNA here is from genome assembly GCA_018249975.1 of Passova gellias. Taxonomy (NCBI): domain Eukaryota; kingdom Metazoa; phylum Arthropoda; class Insecta; order Lepidoptera; family Hesperiidae; genus Passova; species Passova gellias. The sequence goes on from DWUN01002710.1 coordinate 4,907, forward strand.
GTTTACCACTGAATTTAATATGTATGTAACGTAAAATATTAATTTTAGTCATTTTATCTTTATGTTTAAAATTTGTACGTTTCTATTGATCAAATATGGATTGATCTATTGATTCTGTAAAATTTCTAAACGTCCCCTATATTTTGTGCAAAAAAAAGGTTTTGTTTTTGTTTGTTATCTTTTAGCAAGAACAAAATTAAATATTTGCTAATGTTCCATTGAAATTTGTAATGATAAGATTTAACATCTTTATTCTCATCCTCACATGCAACATTTTCCTATTAAAAATGTCACAATCCTAGATCATTTAAAAAAGATAATTGAAAAGAGGTTACACGATTAACATGTTCCTAATATGGCAAACTTTAACGATATTTTAATATAACTCCATAAGAACATACTATCGCTATTATTATCGCTATATTCGAAAATAGCTTCTCCCGGCAAGAATTTATAAAACGCTGGTAGGATTAATCCGTTAAATATTCAAAACGTAGCCTCACTCGAGGAAAAGAAAAACTTTTCGTCTGAAGTATGGCGTAGAAATGTTAAATATCGAAAAAATACGTGTGAAAATCAAGCTAGGTGCTTTTCATTAAAAACGGGTAACTGATGATACGTTACCAGTGTTTTCAAAATCCTTAAGTCTCGTTGTTAGTTATCAAAAAATATATTCTGAGGCCATTGAACTTCATTGTAACAGTTTTAGTGGTCCCCACTCAAACACATTATTCAAATCGCATAGCAAAGGCCCGAATCGCAATAGTCACAGGTTAATGACCTAGCGTTTTGACATAGAAAAATTATAACAAAAATTGCTTACCATCTAGGCGTCGTACGAAAATGTTACGAATGAACACTATAATATCGTAATCACTATGTCACTCTATAAAAGTAATGGCATAGGTGTGCCGTAACAAATAAAATATGATATTATATCTATATAAATTGATACTTTTTAAGTAAATGTCGGTTGAAATTGCTATAACCTATGTTGTTAATAGCCACGACCATGAATGTAACTTTTTAAAACTGTGCAATTTAAAAATAAAGGAAGATGGTAATTTTAAATCGTCCTCGTTATCAGGGGGAGAAAGGTACCCGTGGCATTGAAGGCACCCAAGGCATTCCCGGTAATGATGGCAAGCCTGGCGAAAGAGGAGATATAGGTCCATCGGGTCTACCGGGGACTCAAGGGCTACAAGGGATTAATGGTCCAAAAGGAGACAAAGGAGACACAGGACCACCTGGACCAGTAGCAATCTCTAGAGAAGAGGCTTTGATTATGACTAAGGTAAGTCTGTACTTTCAACTAGATTATAAAAATCATTATAAACTGCTTTTAAACTAATAATGTTGACTAAAAAAATTTAAACTACAACAAATACAATAGATTGTTACTTGTTGACGATAAATAGAACAATCTCAGATGGTTTATACATAGAACGATATACAATAATTATATAATCAACAACAAACAATTTTATTAAGTCTTACTTTTTAATTTGAACTAAACTATAATATTTTAATTCAAAATTAATTAATAGCTCCATGGAAAGATGTCGTAGATATAGAATTCATTATTCTGCTTATAACAATAAATTGGGCTAATTTAATTAAAACTTTTTACGGAAAATATATCTCCGACAAAAATAAATTAGCAAGTTACCTAATAAATAAAAGAAGTGGATGTTCCTTTTATTTTTTAAACATCAATTAAGTATAGTTACAGTTCAATTAACGTCTATCCATTTAATTATAATGAAAGGTGAATAATGAAAGGTAAAGGAGATGACCAGCGTACGATAGGGATATTTTCAACCTCCTTAATAAAAGTAAATTTTGTATGATTCGAGTTAAAAAATCCACCACGCAAGAAGAAACGTGGTCTTTATATTCCATGAGTACAATGAAGCTTCCAATTAAGATTCTAGACATACTTTACGAGCTTTTCACCACGGCTTTGCTTTCGTAGGAATTGAATGTCAAAAAACTATTAAATGCATGAAGAATAACCAATACCATAAAGCTAAGATTACTCGTGTCTAACTTCCCAACCGAAGAATTTTCGTACAATCTATATTCCCCTATTTTACTCTCATACGGGTGTGGTATTTACAAAATTCCTTCCTTATTCATCACTTACATTATTTAGAGAAGCAATTTGCAATATTTTAAAATTATAAATGTGTAGATCGGTTAGTCACTCAGTCACCTTTATCTTGTAAATGACATGCATTATAAATGATCTAGACTCGAATAGCCGTTAAATACCACGAACCTGTGTGAAGTTTTTTGGACAAGTAATTCAATTTAACAATTCTTTTATTAGGGGGAAAAGGGTGAAGTTGGCCCCCGCGGTAAGCGTGGCCACCCTGGCCCGCCGGGTCCTAGAGGCCCACCCGGTCTTCCCGGTCCACCTGGCACTCCGGGAACGGATGGGCCGTCAGGCGACATAGGGTTACCTGGATGGACGGTGAGATATTAATTAAACCCGATGATGACATGTACGGATAACAACAATCAAAACTATTTCGTTATATAATCTATTGCAAAGTTTTCAATATAAGATATCTATAATGTGACCGACTCTCTTTATAACGTTTATCGACTCACATACTTACATATATAAGTACATACACTACATACGCACCCGTAGATAATTTGCACAAGACCAAATTTTTTATTGATACTTTACATCAGACTGATCAGGATCAAGTCAAGATCAGGTCAAAAAGGACCCTAGCAAGAAGCTAGTATAAAAACTAGTATATTAGAAAAAAAATTGTATTTGTACTAAAAACACTAACAGTGAAACTTTATGCGCCATTTATTTATTGCCGTGGCGGTAAAATATTTATAAAACAAAAGAGGGACGTGTACGGAACTCCTCAATCAATTTTCGGGAGTTATAAAAAGACATTTATTACAGGGTCCGCCTGGCGCAGCTGGGCAGCCAGGTCCGGTGGGGCCGAAAGGTGAAAAAGGTGATCCCGGCGTCGCTCCAGCCGACCTTGACAAGGTAATAATACTGCAATGACAGTGATGTGATAATTGTAACGGAATACGAAACGTTTTTACAAAAACATCACTCGTTTATTCTTTTACTATTTCTTTATTCTTCACATAGTGAGAAGATGATGATATGGATTAGCAGACTTCAAACTTTTATATATTATATTAAAACATCACTAACTTGTGCAGGTTTCCTTTCCTCATGTTTTCTTTCCTTGGGTTAGCAAGTTCCTCGGATATTATACATACATACAGATTGTTGAGAAACCTGACTGTATCAATTAATTTACTGGTAAACAACCGAAAGATCAATTCCAATATCTAATAACAGTTTTAAAATTAAATTGTGGTAAAGGAATTGAAGCATTCAATAGAACTTACAGTAGTAGTTATATAACCATGCATATTTGAATAATAATGGTACTTCTGTATGTTTCTTGTCCCTCTAGATTAAAGGAGAGAAAGGGGACAGAGGCTTCGATGGAACCCCAGGTACGCCAGGAAAGGAAGGTCCGCGAGGTCCGCCGGGCCCTGCGGGAACTCCAACAAACAATGTTCAGTATCTGCCTGTACCCGGCCCACCGGGACCGCCGGGCCCTCCAGGGGTCCCGGGAGGTCCGTTCAACGAAGTACCGATCGACACATTGACCGATAGTCCTGGGATTAATCGACGCGAGCCCGGCACAGGTGGGTCATTAAGGGCATTACCTCTCTTTTGTTTTCGTTTTTTGATACCCTATATAATGTATGATATTTTCTTTATGAATTTTAACTTTGTAGATACATATGTTGGACACCAAAAAGACGTTACCTAAGTCCACATACCGACTTTGACTCAAATAGTTCATATTGGTTTTCACTGTTCACAGTAAAAAAAAACTCCAAAATCAATTGCTATAGCGTCAGTATCATGCAACTACTAGAAATATTTCAACATAAACAAAGTAATACTTCCAAGTAACCGACGTAAAAAATTAAGATTCGGATTAAGTCTATTTGCGTATAATCAATATTCAGTCCGATCTTTATTCGATTTAAATTTCCTTCTGGCTATCTCTTTGAAAGCTTTTCACATAAAACGTTAGTAAACAAAAGGTGTGAATTTCAATTGAATTAATATTGCTATTGGTTTGGGAAATTGTTTAAGTCTTTTGGTAAAACTTTGTTAAAATGCTAATCATGCTTTTATTATTATATTATTATTACCGTTATTTGATAATCAGCTTTATATAAATAACATATGGTATATAGTGAGATAATTTGTCTAAATCCATTTTAATTTAATCAGTACTTTAAAAAAATTAAATCAAACTTTCGTCATTGTAAAATACAGGTTACTAATGTAAGATGATTGAAAATCAATAATATTTCTGTATTCCCGCGACAAGCGGGCTTATGAAAATACTAAAACGGTGTAAGCATTATGCACGTAACACGAAAACATAGTATTTAATCTAATAATCACTGCATAACTATTTGATACATTTTCATTAACAGGAAAGCAACGCGATCCGTTGCAGATATTAAGAAGCTTGAATCATTTCATGCAATATCGACAAGATCATTACGGTAAGTAATAACAATAGATTGTTCTTTTTTGTCTTTGAAACAATATTAAAACATTGGGTAAATATATTTTGTTTCGAAATGGTCTTTACTTTTTATTAGCTTTTTTATTTAATAGGCCTATGTGACAAAAAATAAATTACGAACATAATTCAATTTAATTCTAAGAAACGGTTATGATCGTGATTTCAACTACCGTGTATCCTTGCTTGATATACTCGTATTAATGTTATTTTGCTTGATGTGTTATTGTTTTTTCTGTAGGCTACCGTGATCCATTGGATCCTATGGGAGACAATTCAGAACTTGAAGACGAAGATGATGTACGCGCTATAATTGGGACTATTCTGTTCAAGACAACCGATTCATTAATACGGGTGAGTAATAACTCTCATCTTCTTATCTTACATAGTATAAAACAAAGTCGCTTTCTCTGTCATGTTATGTCTGTCATGTCCCCTTGTTCCCTTAAATCTTTAAAAGTACCCAACGGATTTTGATGCAGTTTTTTTTAATGAATAGAGTAATTCAAGAGGAAGGTTTGTATGTATAATAACGCCCATTATATGGAAGAGATATACTGTTATTTTTGAGGTTTCTAATGTGATATCGTAAATAATTACATTTTTTCCGCTTAGTAAAATAAGTCCAGGTCATAGGTGCCTCTAGTAGTAGAACATGTAAAACGAATTTGGTGAAAGTGGATGAGGTGAGAAAAGTATGTCAATATCGTAGCCTGTTGAATAAACCTTATCTATACTAATAATATAAAGCTGAAGAGTTTGATCGTTTGGTTGTTTGATTGTTTGAACACGCTAATCTCAGGAAATATCGGTCCGATTTGAAAAATTCTTTCAATGTTAAATAGATCATTTGTCCAGGAAGGCTATAGGCTATATAACATCACGCTAAGATGAATAGGAGAGGAGCAGAAACAAAAAATAATTTATATGGCAGAACAACGTTTGCCAGGTCAGCTAGTAATGGATATGCGTTGAACAAACAGTGTGGTATAAAATCTTGTTATATTTGTTTCTGTTCGCAAGGGGAGTGAGAATTTGAAATTACTTATTAATTCGTTATGAGTTGCGAGTCCATTTTTTCTTTGGTATATTTGCCTATTGGTGGTAATTTATTGATGTCGATGTTGAACTAGATTGTAACGAACCAAAAATTGTTTGTATTCGTACAGTAAATAGGTAATATGTTTGTAAGTGTACAAATTGCTTTGTCTACTACAGCCACAGACGGGTAAATATATGCGAAATAACGTTTGAATATTATACAAATGTGTAGTAGGTACCTATGTATTGTTTCACGATATTAATCGGATGCCATGTTTTGCGCAGTTGGGAACGAATTGCCCTCGAGGTACACTCGCGTACATTATACAAGAGCAGGCTCTACTCGTTCGTGTCAACAACGGCTGGCAGTATGTAGCTGTGAGTATAATATTACATGATGGAATCTTTGTTAAAAATATGAACATTTCTTTTACAGTTAAATATGGACATATTTTCCATTACGATATATGATCAATCAGTGCGCGCAGTTGGCGCTTACGCTCTTTTGATACTAAACGAATCCACTCGATGGAACACATTACTGAACACATTACATTGTCTTTGAATCTTTCGTGCTACAGACGCAACTCACGCTGTTATATTTTCGTAGAATTATTATACCAATCAATTAAATGATTACTCTTCTTAAGATGAGAAACATAATTGTTTCTGCTATACATTAATATCAGTATAATGATTTAAGGCACCTAGGTAGAGTCGGTCTGTAAAGTATGGTAATTTGATTAAAAAAATGATTTTTAAATTAAGGCTTTTAAAGAAGCCGATGAAATCCGGAGTCTGATGCTAGCGAGCTAGTCAGTATATGTATTTTAATATGTGATTTCAGCTACGGAAGTAGCGGTGGTTTATGTGGTTTTAATGTATGGTTAATTTTCAGTTGAGGCTGGCTTAATTTAACACCACTAATAACTGAAATTACTCTGTATTAATAATGATGTAAATCTGCTTATAATTAAACGCCAGGCAAAATACTTACAAAATATATAAGAGGATGTAGTTATGCCTTTATTTCATTGGCTTCTTAGTCTTGTACTTAAAGAGAGTACTGCTAAGCCGCAGGTCGTTGGTTCGATTCCCGTCCAAAACAACATTTTTGTGAATAGAACGTTTGTTTTGTATCTGAGTGTAAACAAAGTAATATGTAGTACGTAAATGTGTATGTTTATCACTTCTCCGGTCACCATAACAAAGGCATTTAATTGGCTAACTTGGAAACAAAAACCTAGTGTCCCTATTATTAATTTTATAATTACAATTGTCTAAATGAATCCGTCATATTTTTAAGTACATTTTTACACGAACAGCTAAAAATCCCCAACATTGTTTTATTACGTTTTCAATGTAACAAACTCTACATTTCCAGTACAAGTATGTCACCGAGAATTTTAACTGACTTAGGTCCAAGTCCAATGGGACGAAGTAAGTTCCGTTTAAATAAATGGATAGCGGGGATAAAGGACGATATTCCCAAAAGGGCCGAAAGTGGATGTTTTTTTGCGCCTTCAGGAATAAGATTACCTTAAATCGGAGCTGAAATATATCCAATTGTAACTGTCACATTTATTCCCGTCAACCAAGAACCTTTAGAGCTCTTGGGTCATTTCACTGAAAAATATACCGTCCACCGAATTTATCGGGGTTATTAATTGTCGATTATTCACATTAAGTGAACGATACGTGTAGCTGTTGATTAGAGGATACTCATTCGAAGTCTCGACTGAAGATATATTACTCGACTAAAGTAGGGAAGTAAGCAGAAAGTGAGGTACCTTTATTTACTTTCAATCGACTCGCTCTTCGCACTGCCTTGAAAGCCTTAACACCGAAGGCGCCGTAACAAATTGAAGTTAAGCGGAGTTTTATAAAATGTTATACTAGATGTGTTGTAGTGCTCACAATTCATGAATTCCTTGAAGCCGAATTTTAATTAAAAGTTTCATATGCTTATGCTATGGTCTGTATGACAATTGTTTCTGAATATATATTAAATTGATGTCAACTCTGTTGGTCGAAACTAACTAATGTGTTAATATTTGTACTTTTTAGTAATGCTATAGTAGTTACATCAATCATTTATCATTTTATTCGTAACAAGGTAATCTATCTACTTAAAATATGTCAACGTGATAAACTTTCATAGCTGTCATACATCGACTTTTAGTGCTCCTCAGGAAATAGTAGGCCAGGAAGAAAACAGATTAAAAAATTGGAAGTACTTTTTAAAAATAAAAAAATTGCCATGTTGCAGTACGGTTTTAGTTCAGTAAGAGCAACGGTGATGGATATTTTTGTGAAATATCAGCCGGCGCTATCTGCTCACAAATAACGTTTATAACTATTAAATTGGGCAAATTAATAGCCTGGGAAATATTTATATTCAGTCCGATTCCTTTTTCGTACTCAGATAAAACACCAGCCTGAAAAAGACCGGGTTTGCCTAAAAATACTTATGCACAGATTCATGAAAAACTTCTAGGTCGTAACTCTCAGCATTCGAGCGTTGGCTATTAATTCCAACTGAGGAATAGATTCAAAAAGCAGTAATTTCGTGTCGTTAATTTAATAACAACGTGAAAATAGAATACGTTTAAATCTATACTAATAATATAAAGGTGAAGAGTTTGTTTGATTGTTTGAACGCGCTAATGTCAGAAAATATTGGTCCGATTTGAAAAATTCTTTCAGTGTTCGATAGCTCATTTATCGAGGAAGGCTCTAGGCTATATAACA
>DWUN01002711.1:0-13300 GCA_018249975.1 Passova gellias
TTTATTCAATGTACAGAATTGAACTCTTCTACAATTTTATTATATGTATAGATTGAGAATACTTGTAGCGCCATCTCTTGGTGAATAGTAAAAACTTGCTTGTTATAAACAAAATCTTGTATATTATACTACTTTTCACTATAGATAAATATGGAATGATATATATGAATTGCTATTATTATATTTTACCTAATACACGTGTTTCAAACATTACTGAAAACATACATCAAAAATGAAATGGTAAAATGTCGTTAATGTGACGAAAAATAGTTACTTTTTATGTAATCGTAACGTAACCTAACGTAAATCGGATGCCCTTGTTCTTGTTGCAACTACAATCAGGTACATATTTATTCACATGAACATTGTAAGCTTTTGTCAGCACAGGAAGTTACGATCCCACAGAATTAGTCATGAAATCTCAAATGGACCATTTCGCTTAACGACCTCTTAAATAGCTTCGTTGATACTCGAATGAATATTCCACTCGAAAATTCCGTGCCCAATGACGACTGTTACATGAGATTTACGGTCCGTTAAGAGAGTAGGTACTCACGTGACGCTTTCTTTCTATGTCACATTAATTTAAATTAACATCGACATGATGTAGCGCTGCCGCGATAAACACTAGCAGACATACTACATATGGACTCCTTAATTTGTAAAGAGAACTTACCTTGAAATTGGAATTCGTGTCTTAGAAAAATGTAAAGATTGATAATGGCTCACGAATAATAACTTTATTAATGTAACGCTTTAAAATCTTCTCTTTTATAGTAATAGCAATGATTCTTGATTGGCGTCTACTACTAACCTTGGTATCAACTGTATTAAAATAATATAAAATTAGATACGTTATTCTTACGGATTGAGATTTTCTTTTAATCGGGTTTCTCCGTGAAGCATATAAACTAATCAACAGTTTCGAATTTGAAGCTTTCTTTATTTATTTATATACAAGAGCCGTCAAGGGTACAATGTTTCTCAAATCTTAAGATCGAGTCGCGATAATTTCAGTTTTAGTTTCTCAACATTTATTTTTTGCATCCAATTAATATTTTACACAGGTAGAAATTGCTCCCGCTCATTATTATTAAATACTAACCTAGGACTAGCTAAAATATTAACTTGAACAAAAACACATGCATATACCTACTTCTATTTTACACGTCATCAAGAGACATTTTTAGAACTTCGAATTTAAATAACTTTTCAGTAGGCCCTTTTTCAACTTTAACTAGACCCAAAGATTATCTTTACATGCTGTACTAGTAAAAGAATTTGAAAAAATATTGCATTTGTCGTTTTAACCAGCCCATTGGTCCAGTGGTTACCGACTCTGACTCATAAGCCGCGGTTGTGACTTCGATTTCGAGACAGACAAATCTTTGCGCGCACTGTCCTGAATAAAACAGAAATACACACTGACAACGATTCAGCAATTGCATATTAATCAAAATGCTCTGCTACCATTTACAAACATTTCGCAATCGATTCAAAATTGACGTCATACAATACAAACATTTTGACCAAATTATATCGAGCTGATTCAAATACGTACCTATCTGTGAAACGATCGAAAATTTTCAGAGCGAACATGATCAGAAAATTTAGTTTAATTTACATTAGTGCGGATAACTATCGAGCCGAGCTTATGGTAAATTGAAAATTTAAACGAACCATTCCTGATCGAGATGACTGCGCAGTTACCTATATAATGCATCACAATAGGTGAGTGCATCAAATTAAGGTTAATTAAACCAATGAGAATTTATGTTTGCTTCTATATTAGTGCCATAACGCCGCGATTGCAACCTTATTTTATCGGTGAATACATTTGCGTAGTATACGTAACGAATTTATATGTAAATGCGTTTTGTTTATAATGATATTGATATCGTTAGATTAAATGGTAAACTGTGGCTTTAATACTTGCTTTTGCATATTACGTAAGTTGAGCGTAATTGTAATTAAATTTTGTTAAGTTATCTTTAAATATTGTTTAACATTTTCTACAGTCGTATGAAAGTATTTTTCAATGAAGTAGTTATCCTATATTTACTCCTAACTAGAAGTAAATATACGATAACTACTTCATTCTACTATAATTAACTATAATTAATAATTTAATTTGTAGGATAACTACTTTAAACTTTAAAGGTTAAGAGAACTGTTTAACAAGTTTAGTAGGCAATAACTATTTAACATCAGATTGCCCGAATTCTACTTCGCAACATAAAAAATATCCCGCATTCGCCCTTATTTTCATAACTTTGCCGTTTATCTTTACTGTTGAATCAAACAAAGTGACAGTAATTCAATCAAAATCCAATGCATCGCTTCGTATTTATCAAAAAAATTTACTCCCGCCCAAATTCAGCTATTTAAAACTTGCATAAAAGCTGTAACAAAAAATGTTTAACACACAAAATAAAATGTCAATAAAAATATCATTTAGTTTAAACTCCGTTGGTAACAGTTTCATAACTGCAGCAATAATAATTTGGAAGTAGCGAAACTTTTCCAATATTATAAAAATATAAAGAGCTCCAACACCTAAACATAGATTTACGCAGTTTTCCTTTCATACTTTAATACCAGCTTTTTATAACCATTTTACGATTCCTAATTATCCATAACAACCGTAGCGAAAAATATAAAAGAGTTAGTTTCTCCGAACTTATTATTTTCTCCGAAAAGTCGAAATGAAAATAAATTAATAGTTTGTCTTGTTCAATACGTACAGTGTTTTCAAGATTACGAGTTTAAATCATACCTTATATCATATTATGCCATCTTTATCAACTTCCATCGATCAACATGGCAGGATAGCATCACGTTTGTTTTGTTGTTACAAAAAATATCTGTCTGGTTATAAGTTTAAATTATTATCTATTTATTATTTAAAGTTGATACTTGTTAAAAATATATAGCTTTACTTTATAAGTACACGTATAACTATTCTATTCGAGAGACTGTGCGGACAGTTCAATAACAGCGCTTGGAAAATTTATGACATATCGAACGTAAGCCTGTAACGAAAATCGGCTTTCTTATTGTCTTTTTATATCCTACACCACAGTCTTTAATAAATTTTGACACTTCTACATAAATAACTGGACTACTGTTTCATCAGAGTCAGATCTGATGTTCTTACCCGCCAAGCCTAAATATAAAGAAATATTCATAAAAAATACAAAAAATTACAATACATTGATGCTGAATATCAATAGTGAGTGTTGTACTGACCTCATCAATCTAAAGAACCTTACTTCTAAACGATCGACAAAATTCAACACAAAAGTTTTTTTGCGTAAGCTTTCCGTCGTCTTGACAGAAGGAGTTATTGTGAAGATTTTTCTGGCTTATTGTGCGAAATTACTGCCATTTTCCTCATTTCTACAACATTGCGGCGTACCGAGACATTTTAGAAATGGCCTCACAGCCGTCTAGTGATGGCCATTTGAGTTCGTGAAGTTCATCTAGTAAATTGAAAATACAATCTTGACTTAAAACCAAGTATTGCATCTTAAATAATTGGAACTTAATACAAACAAGATATGTGATTGTTTTATTAATTAATGACATGTAGTTATGAATATGTAAAGTGAGTTGTTGAAAAAAATAATAAGAGTATTACATAGATCGATATGAATTGTGGATTACGGACAAGTAGCTCAAAAATCTGCACATTGTTACATCATTTGCTTATGAAAACAACGTGTATCTGCTAATGACGTAGCCAATTTTTTGCTATGATTCCAATGCCGTGACAATTGAAAATATGTAACAGGTTATAATAATTGTCTGTTTCTTTATCAACAGGTTCTACTGGGACCTCTGTATGTTGCTGTTACTGGTGGCCAACCTGATCATCCTTCCTGTTGCAATATCTTTCTTCAACGACGACCTCAGCACGAGATGGATAGCCTTCAACTGTCTTTCTGACACTATATTCCTTATAGATATCGTTGTTAATTTTAGGACAGGTAAGATTTTTGATTAAGATTGTAATGGTTGTAAGACTTTTTATAGCCCTCTACTGGGCACGGGTGACTGCGGTGATTGCCGTAAGTATGGAGCACATACAACTACTAGTTACTAGTTGGTGAAGATTCAAGTATTATTTACAATTAATTTATTAGCTATAGCAGCTGTTTTTAATATACCGATATAGAAAGATACAAAAAAATGATAACAAAATCAATATTTTTTATATACTAAAACGTTTTAAACCTTTTAATTTTCAGGAATAATGCAGCAAGACAACGCGGAACAAGTGATACTAGATCCAAAGTTAATAGCCAAGCACTATTTGAGGACATGGTTCTTCCTAGACCTCATCTCTAGTATACCACTAGATTATATATTCTTGATCTTCAATCAGGTAAACGTACGTTGCAATTTGGCCGTGTTCTTATTACTATAGTTTTAATCTGTCTTTTATGTTGTTGATATTCTGTTTCAGCTTGGGTGTTTATTTATTTTATAGCGAGATTTGTGTTTTCGATTTTATTTTCGTTTCGTTTTTTCATTGTGATTTTATCCTACTGCCACGTGAATATTCTACGCGTCATCGTGTTCGGTTCAAAAAGTCGTATTTTAAAGGTTTCCTTGAAACCTAGTAAGGTTTGATTGGAGCACTTTTCATACATCTTCAAATTTTTATTTTTTATTAATTATATTCTTTCTGTTTCCTTTCGACTATCTGCACGATTAACATTCGTAGCCCATATGAATCTAAATTGTCATTATCTATATCTTCGCTCTGGTAGCTGTCTTGTATCTATAGGAATGATCAGGTCGTATGGGATACTGAATCCGTATGAATATCTCTTCAGCACATTTCGACTTTGTGCACCATTTTTCTCAAAATTTTCGTATTCTGCACCCTTGCTAAATTTCCTATTGCAAACATAAACTAAGTCCTATTCACATCTCAGGATTGGTTTACACATATCTTTCACAATTGTTCTAATATTTCATGCATAATTTTCGTGTATTAGTGCATGTGTTAATTTTCTTTATGGTCAACACGTTCTTTCGCTTAATGATTTTATTTTTTGGATAATTTTTAATTTTAAATACTTATTAGTGTATTGTAACTTTCGTTTTTATTTTTCTTTCAATGCTACTGTATACTGTAATATGCAACACGACCAAATTGTAATATCTATAATCTACTTTATAATAAAACATCAGTGAGCTATATAGTGACACAATTAAGTGCAATATATTACTTATTTTTAGAGACCTTGTTAAAAGCTTCATAGGCTAGAAGCGTACTGTTTGACCAGATAATGAAAATTCTATGCAGAAACTTTTACTAACAGATATTCATTTCTGTCAGTAAACTATAACATGTACAAATGTAACGCTTCCGCACTTTTCTTTAGACAAATATTTAATTATAAGATGAGCATTATGCATGTTTTATACACTTCGATTGTATAAAATATATTGGCGTCTTTCGATGCTCTTTTGGTTTTGAAGTAGTTCCTTGGAGCATCGTGGGGTAGGGTCACTTATAAAGTAGGTTATTTAATTATGTTGACAGGATTTTAGTGAGAGTTTTCAAATTCTTCACGCCGGTCGTGCACTCAGGATACTCCGTTTAGCGAAACTGTTATCGCTGGTTCGTCTACTTCGGCTCTCCAGGCTGGTCCGATATGTATCACAATGGGAGGAAGTATATGTAAGCCGTTATCTCTCCTAATCATCATATTTAACCTAACCACTAACACTGCTCTAACTACATTACGCTCACATTAACTAATACAAGGTGATAACACACTACTAAAATTATTTTACCTAATATTGGACTTATTAATAAATGTAATTGTGCATTTTTTAATTGTGTGAAAATTTCTACTTCAATTGGCTTCCTAAATTGTCTGTATATAAATAATCTACTATGTCTAAATGTTGTCGCTCTAAACAATATTTTTAACCATAATGTGATAGACCGTAGTGTCCCTAAAGATATCTAAATGGAGTTTTGTTGTAATCCTGTATTATACCATTGTCCCCACCCCCACTGTATGTGAGCCCCACGTCCCGCTCTGCACTTCTCTACTGCTTCTCTGCAAGCTTATTTCTGCCTGAGCACGCTCTCACTCGTGACTTCTCAATCTATTTTTCTCTTACTCTGCGCCCGCGCCACGTTCGTCGCGTCCGCCGACCCAAACCGACCCTACTTGCCAATGTCAAATTTGATTTGCCAAAACATTCATATTGTGTTGCCGCTTTTTGGAAACCTTTAGAAGAGAAGCACTGACATTGGCTTTGATATCAACTAAGAAACAAAATGAATATAACTTTAAATTGTAACGTCTCAATTTTGTTTTGGATTAAAATATAAGGAACATAAACTATAAAAAATGTATCAATCGAATAAAAGAGTCAAATCCTATAGTACGCTTAATGAATTAACAATACGAAGCCTACAAAATACCAAGAAAAACAAAGAGACAATGTGAAAGACGTCTTGTCAATAAGATTTCATAGGATAGACACGTTCTTAAGCCCAACATTATAAAATACCCATAAGAGGGTAGGATGCGGAGAGTCAGTGAGAAGTACGGGGAGGGTGATGGTGGCGACGTCGCAGTGACGGTGTTGTGTGCAGATGAGCCCCGCTCCGCAGCCGCGCGACGAGCCGGGCGAGGCGGACGGCGGAGGCTCGCGCGACCTCGCCTCCCAGGTGCCGCATGCGACACGCCCGCGCCTCGCGCATCCCTAGCGCCTAGCGTAGGGGTCTAGCCCGTGTCCCGCTCGTGTCGGTGTTAGTGCATCCTGTGTGTCCGCACGCGCCCCCGCCCTGCCCCGCACACCCTGCGACGACATCCGTCTGCCGATCCCGCCCGCGTTCTCGGCGGGCGCGCCTGGCTCTCTTCCTACTATCTCGTGTTTCTCGCTTGTTTTCTAGATCTTGCAGAATCTTCAAAAAAAGCGCACGGAACGAAGGGGACGTCTCAGCTCCGACGTTGCAAAAAAGAAGGGTGACACCAAAAGCAATCTGATCTTCAAGGTAACCAGGGTCGGCACGAGCCGGCGCGCATGTGCTCGTTCGCCCGCTTAGCATGTTGCCGGCGCCGCCCGGCGTCCTTTACACCGCTGCGCTCGCTTCGCTTTCTCTCTTTCGTTGGCGTTTCTGTTTCTGACCCTCGTCCCGCCGGTGGCCGCGCGGCGGAGGCGCGCGAGGGCGGCGGCGGGGTCGCGCGACCGTGCGGCGGCCACGGCCACGCGACCCCCGCGCCACGCCCGCCACGCAAAGCATGCTCGCTCGACGACTTGTCTCACGCGTTCATATTTAATTTGTCACTTAAATACGAAATCATTGGTAGAGATCATCGCGATGCTTGACCTCGAGCGTCCTTGTCGCGCGCAGTCCGCACGGCTTCCTTTAGAGGCAACCGCACCCTCTTGGTATACTATGTTTATCGTTATCTTCTGTTCGCAGTTCCTCAACATGGCGTCGGTGTTTATGCGGATATTCAACCTCATCTGCATGATGTTGTTAATCGGTCATTGGTCAGGTTGCCTGCAATTCCTCGTTCCAATGCTACAAGGATTCCCACCAAATTCCTGGGTCGCCATAAATGAATTACAGGTTTCTATAAAAATAAATATATAAATGAAAATAAATTGTAATTAGACGTAACTTTGAAAAGATATTCATGTATTTTTTAACACTCACAAGATACTTAATTATTGAATTACTTAATTATTTACTTAATTATTGATGAAGAGTATACTGTTACCTATGTTAATTTTAAATACGCAAACAGCAAAAGCAAATCAAAAGAAAGAAGTAGAAATCTGAAATTTTATTCGTATGTAAAAGGGGGTAGTTTTACCGGTTTTTTGTCAACCCTTTTTTTAAGTTATTGTGTTTATTAGAGTAGTAGTGGTTCAATAAGAAGCAGACTTTTCAATGCTTGACGTCATGTATTTACAAACATGTCTATTGCATTAATAATATATATAAAAATAATTAACATTATTTTATAAAGGTAAAATGAGTATGATAACAATAGTAAGACGGTAAATTGCGTTGTTGTGCCTGACCGCATCTTGTGTTAGTTAGTAGGAGGTACTCACTGGATCATTAATAATTTATTAAATTATGCACTCGAATTACACGTAAAAGTTGTTAATACAATTTTGTTAATGTTCCAGGAAGCCTTTTGGCTGGAGCAATATTCGTGGGCATTATTTAAAGCCATGTCACACATGCTCTGCATCGGATATGGCCGCTTCCCGCCGCAGTCCCTGACGGACATGTGGCTGACCATGCTCTCCATGATCTCGGGAGCCACCTGCTACGCACTGTTCCTTGGTCACGCAACCAATCTAATCCAGAGTCTTGACTCTTCCCGCAGGCAATATCGAGAAAAGGTACAATATTGACTTTCGTAATTGCAGTGCCGGATTTACGAAAACAATTGTCCCAGTCTTTCTCCCAATGTTTAAACTTTTATATCTTCAAACATCCCTGGATAACGGTTAAATACGAGCATTAAAAAAGTAATTTAGCTTTTAAATATAAATTAGCTTATTACCAAAAACTAAAGTAATTTTTATTATTAGTACCCGAAAAACGAATTACTTTAGTGTATCCATGTACGTTTTATTACATCTGATCTGTAAATCCGGCATTGCTCACATACATAACTGCCAACTAAGTAAATGAAATTTTCTTGAATAACCAGATATTGTAACCTGTTATGAACACCTATATTATGTGCGTAAAAGATACCTGATTACAGCAGTTCGATATGATAAGATTGATAACTTAGTACATGGGATTATATGTACATAGGTATATAATTATACACTTATGATACTACGGGAGTAAGTGTCGATAAACTTTCTTAAAAACATCACACGGAAACGTCATGATAATAGCTCAGCATGGTTTACAATGTAGTCATTTGGTTTTAATAATAACAGCAAATCATTAAAATCATACTTACCTGTTTCAGAGATTAGACGTGAGTACAGATAATATCCATTCGCTGCTCAATATTACCGTTGTCGATCATTACACATCATTTTCAGTGATTTTAGTTTATTGCACCTAGCCATATATTTACTACAGCATCACAGCTTACTGACAATTCTAATCCAAAATAATCAATCACGTATCATTATTGGGTGTTCATGACAGTAATCAATTCATATCAATGATAACAATAACATAACATCAAGATCATATTATCCCATTATAATATTTATTTAGGTGTAGGTTTGATCATCAGTAAGACATAAATGGTGTTGCCTTATTTATATAACAATTTAGGTGTAATAACTGACATTGGAACAATTTGCACGACTGAGATTTTCTAGTAACCAATGTGTGTGCGCTTGGATACCAATAGCCAATTTTTGATTGCATTTATACTAAGGATATATAAATATCCCTCTGTTTCTTACCTAATATATTCTCCTCAGGTAAAACAAGTTGAAGAGTATATGGCATATCGGAAGCTGCCACGAGAGATGCGCCAGAGAATAACAGAATATTTCGAACATCGGTACCAGGGTAAATTCTTCGATGAGGAATTAATTTTGGGAGAATTAAGCGAAAAATTGCGAGAAGACGTCATCAACTACAATTGCCGGTCGCTAGTCGCCTCTGTACCGTTCTTCGCTAATGCTGACTCTAACTTCGTCTCCGACGTCGTCACTAAACTACGTTACGAAGTCTTCCAACCTGGTAATTTATTTAGTAGTTTTAATTTTTTCAATAATTGGTAAACTGTGATATTTAGACATTTCGTTTAAATTACAGGTGACATAATTATAAAAGAAGGAACCATCGGAAATAAAATGTATTTCATCCAAGAAGGCATTGTGGATATAGTTATGGCTAATGGCGAAGTGGCCACAAGTCTCTCCGATGGCTCGTATTTCGGCGAAATTTGCTTGCTGACCAACGCCCGGCGAGTCGCCTCCGTCCGCGCCGAAACTTATTGCAACCTCTTTTCATTATCCGTGGACCACTTCAACGCCGTACTAGACCAATATCCTCTCATGCGGAGAACGATGGAGAGCGTCGCCGCCGAGCGACTCAATAAGATTGGCAAGAACCCGAACCTCGTCGCCCACCGCGAGGACGATACTACGTCCGAAGGGAACACTATAAACGCAGTGGTGAATGCGCTCGCCGCCGAGGCAGAGCATGTAAGCCTATCAGACGATAGTGTGGCGCGGTTATCCGAGCGATCGCTGGGACTGGCACTGCAGCCACTGCAGGCGGCGTCATGCCGTATGGCAGGCGTGGCGCTGCCGGGGCTGGGCGTGGCGGCGGCATTGCCGCGGCCCAAGTCCGAACACGACTTCAGTTCGGCGCAAGCGCAGCAGCCGCCGCTGGCGTCCGCCGCCGCCTTCCACAAGTCGGACGCGGGTATCGCGCCCTGACAGCCCGCGCTACGCGCCGCCCGCCGGGCCGCCAGCTGGGCCGCGCGCCCGCCGGCCGAAGACCGATAGCAATACTAGGCTTAGTGCGAGCGGGCTGCGCGCCGCCTCGCTAGTTGTAGCGTAGACTCGAGTATTATAGCTGCGACTTCGTCGGGTGCGCCCCCGTGCCGCCCGCTGAATCTCATTTTGTGATCTTATACTTAATTCTCCTGTGTTATAATTTAGGTTAAATTTTATATCATTGACGCTGTGAGATGAGCGGATACGCGACGTATTCCGTTTGTATAGATATACCTGTTATATATTGAAAAATAATAACTATTGAATCTTTATAGAGATACCTTGCCATTAAAGAAAAAAATAATTATATAGACTAGACTGAATTGTAAAGATATCACTATTTTATGCTTTGTTGGCGTACGAAATAAACCTATACTGTTGATGGGTGCGTATCGTTCGTAAGCTAAATGACGATCGTTCGAAACGTACAAAAGTTCCCGATAGCCGCGAAATATGAAATTGTTAATAAATGTATAAATGACGTTGGGCGTAGAGGATTTATAGATACGTCGTTGCGCGTTAACGGTGCTGCAGAAACAAGTCAGCAATATTATATTTTATAAAAGGCTTGAAACAAAAATGCCGCCTTTGTAAGAGCGAGTTGAGACAGGGAGTATTATGATGTATGAGTAGTGGGTAGAATCGCAATGGTGCGCGGCGCTCGGTCGTTACGGGTGCCCTGTTCAGAACGAATTCCTATTCTAGTTGATAAAATAAATAAAACGAACGAAAGTAAGATTGGGCTGCCAAAATCAAGCATGGAATAGATTTATCCACCCAAGATGACCGCGGGCATCTGTAACGGCTATCGGAGCAGGCCGCTCAGCCGGAGCGTCGCACGTCTTACGAGCCTTACAATTCCAATAGCACACGGTTGCTTTCTTAATTTTAATAATAAGTAGTCATATCTACCGATAATTTAATATACGATTTCTCGGTTTCCTAAGTAGAGGTGATCGTAGCGCTTTGAATCGTTTCTTTATGTACATATTGCAATCGGAGTTACGCCTTTAGCGATATTTGTTTTTATAGAATTGATAAGCGGGCGTTCCTTCGAGCTGTCCAGTCAATTATGCCGTGCGCG
Organism: Passova gellias; assembly: GCA_018249975.1. NCBI lineage: Eukaryota > Metazoa > Arthropoda > Insecta > Lepidoptera > Hesperiidae > Passova > Passova gellias. The sequence continues at coordinate 11,570 of DWUN01002711.1, forward strand.
CGCCACGCGACACGACACGGTTTTCGATGCACTACTAAACTTCGTACCTTGTTTTAATTGTAGGTGAAAATAATTTATTGTCGATAGTGATCATTTTGTAGGAATAAGTAGACCGAAACGAATAATAAATTCGGACGAATTACGTTATGTGATAGAGAGCGCTGCCTAGCCGCCGGCTCGGCGTTACTCGATGCCGTAGTTGTAGGCACCAATAGATAAACTTGCATGGTTAACGCTTTCACTTCTTACTCACCGAATCTGTGCAGTCTTTCAATCTCTTTAGTGGATTCTTACAACAGTTGAGCGATTAGAGGTTTCGCAAACGCTTATCTAATTGTCGATAACGTTAACTTTTAGCAATATATAGATAAATTGCAACTAGTATACAGTACCTAGAGCGTCTATGGAGTAATCGTTGAGCCGACAGCCGCCGGCGCAGGCGCATGCCGAGGCACTTCATCGTTGACTAATTCTTATAGTGTCATGACAATTTGTAAAAGTGATTTTTGCAAAATGTTGACTTTTTAGCCAAAATATAGACAATCAATGACGAACCAATACGCAGTAGCTTACCCGTAGACAAATGCAGCCTAGTTATCAGTTTTGGCGACTAACACCAATAGATACTTTATACTCGTAAGATATTTATACAATTGATCTTAGCAAAGTGACTAATTGTCAATTTATCTACAAGAGAAATATTATTGCGTTTAAACCCCATAAGCATTTATTTATTGTTCGTTTTACCTAACATTGCCGCTTTTATAAATTATATAAATTTTATAGAAGAGATCTATTTTTATTGTGAAGTTGAGCACCTGAATATAAGTAAAAATCCATATTAAAACAGAGTTTTTTTATTGGAACTGTTGAATTATTATATAAATATATTATAATACTGATTTCCGGTATCTATTTTCACCAAAAGTGCTCATCGCTGTCAAAGAATTAGAGAAAATGCATTAAAGAATGAAGAAACATGGCTTGTTGTTTTTTTCCCTTTCTTAATTTGCTCATTTTTTAACCCAATGAGACTGTATATACTGGAACACCATCATGAATTACGTTCTAAAAGTGCAAATATGGACACTTGAAAACCCAAGCCAGCAGTAGAATAGAAACAGTAAGAAATGTGAACCAGTCTACTATCTTACAATGGCGACATATTGTCATAGCCACAAAATATACACATTTGATCATTAGCAATTTATGGTATTGAAGAAAACAACCGATTAAATTAATAAACATTTTATTAAGAGATCAGATCTGATATTTTATTTTGTTACATCACTACATACTGCGTGTAAAAATGAAAAAGCATTTCAATATCGTGAGCGTTTAGTGTAATTACGGATTAGTAACCTCAACGATCCGACCGCGAATTAGTTACTCGAATGTGAATTATTTAAAAAATATATGTAAGAAAGATGCTTTTTTGTGTGTATCGGTGTAAAAATGAGAAAGGGAATGCTCCGCTGGTTCGGACACGTGGAAAGAGTGGACGATGAACGAATGATAAAACAGATATACATTGCGAGTGTTGATGGATGTAGGCGCCGAGGGAGACCTAGAATGTCCTATCTCGACTAAATACATCAGATGCTGGCTGACGGAGGAGTCAAGAGTCTCGGAAACCGGCGTGTACGCATGAAGATAGTGATGAATGTAGACGAAGCGCGTCAGTTTTGCAAGGACAGAGATATTTGGCACTCAGTGCTTTCTGCCTACACC